>JAFVLL020002595.1:0-11271 GCA_021397915.2 Tor tambroides | reverse complement strand
CAATTTAAACTTCACAACCACATTTAGACGTAATTTGGACGTCTTTTTATAGACGTCTTTTCGACGACCCGAAAAAGACGTCTTTTCACCTTTCAACCAAATTTTGACGTTGTTTAGACGTCTGGCACTGTCGTCGTTTCGACGTCTTTTCAACGAGTTTTTGCTGGGTGGGGTGTTATTGATCTTAACTGTCTGTCATTATCTTTAAGTCTTCTGCATAGATGATATGTTGTTTACAATGACTGTATGATATTGACATTCATCTTTTCATACCAAGGACAAATGAGGGACTTAACTATTACAAAAGGTGAAAACATTTACTGATCCCTCAAGAAGGAAACAATGCATTGAGAGCAGTTCAAAATGTTGAACAGGATGATGTGTAAATCTGTCTTATTTTGTTTAAACGGTTAAATGTAACCCATGTTTAGACATTGAGGAAGACTTTCTGGAAGTCAAGCCGGTGAGGAGAAGAAAGGCAGTGGACTCTGCTCCACCTAAATCAGAGACCTATGATAGTAAGACTTCAACTCCCCTTATAAGAAAAAAAAGACTGGTAACAGAGCTGCAAGAGGGTACAAGAAGAGACCCCGGAAACAGATCCAGCTCCTGCCCAGGAGTCAGGTAAGCATACTGTAAATGCTGTTCGGTGTGTATTCCAAAGGAGTTCAAGAACCTTACATTGAGGTTTAGTCTCGGTTACATATGTAAACCTTGTTCTGCTTCGAGTGTAACTAAACAAGCCAATGCACATTGACATGCGACATTTGTATTGGTATGTAATGAGCGGCAGGTGCATCGCATCTTCGGTTTTCGCTGAGGAGCCGAGCCAGTGACTCTGTCACTCAGCGAGGGCGCAGCAATGTGTTGACGGGACATAGTGTCTCTGTTCCCTCCTACAAAACGCTATCCACTATCCAGTGGGCCATCCTCTGTTAGGAGACAGCCTTTCTCTTCTGCTGGCTCTTTCAGGAAATTTAGCTCTCAAAAGTGCTGAAGCATGCGGGAAATGATCGCAGCACAACTGACAAGATTTAGTGCAGCCTGCAGTGTGCACTCTCCTCATTGAAGATGCAACAATATATAAACAGTATCTCAAAGAAGGTGCCCAACTCTCTCTCAGTGCCGTGAAAACAGCAGTTTTTGACCTCATGAGCTTGCAATCACCACTGCAAGTGCCAAAAGAGGCTTCTTCCTGAAGAATGCTCTCTTAGTAGTACTCTCTTAGGATTTTGTACACTAGTTTTAGTCATCACTAAAAATATAAAAACGTTGTACATTTTACCAGGAGTGGGAAAAAATAGTATGTCGTGTTAGAAAAAAGTTATCAAAAGGGGAAAACAATATATATTTTAATAGGCCAAACGATAATGTCAAATTTTTATGTTTTCCATAGACAATTCAATTCCATTCATTTATTTGTGTAGCTTTTCACAAAACAAATTGTTGCAAAGCAGTTTCTACATTATATTTAGAACCTTTAATATTAAATAATTTTATACTGTATCATCCCCTAAACCTACCCTTTTTTTTTTTTTTTTTTTTTCATAAACATCATTTAGTATAATTTAATTTAAAAAAGCTAATTTATTTTAATTTTAAAAAGTTATGCTCGTGGGTACGATCATTTGGAGTATTACTGCACTCCATAGACACTCCATGACACTCCATAGACAAAATCATTTTTTACTGTACGCCTACCAAAATATTTACTAGGAACTGAATCTTTGTAAAAATAAGAAAAGTAATAAATAAATAAATGAAAATGATATAGATTTAAGAGACTTGTGAACCGTTAAATTTAACAACAGTATTACCGCTATTAATATGCAGTCTTAACGACAAAAGCATATGTTTAATACATATTGTATATAGGTTTTAACAATGTAGGTATTTTCTATCTGAATCTTTGTAAAAATAAGAAAAGTAATAAGAAAATAAGAAAAGTAATAAATAAATAAATGAAAATGATTTTATTATTTAAATGAAAATGTTAAGCAGTCTTAACAACAAAAGCATATTGTATATAGGTTTTAAAAACGTAGGTATTTTCTATCAGTCTGGTGTGGTGTATGCTTTTTCATTTAGCTTGTTCTGTGTTTTTTAAGCGCAATTAAATATTCTCAGGAGACCCATTGATCCACATAAGGTGTTCCTCACATGTGCTGATTCATTCAAGCGTAGTTTACAACTCCAAAGAATGCGCGGCATGGTGACATGGCCGTTTTCGGAAAGTCTTTTCACATAAAAATAGCAGACTCATAAACTCTCTCTTCAAAGACCGGCAGACAAGCGGTTACATCCCCATGTGGTCTGTCTACATGTATTATATTTTCAGTGAAGGCTATGTTTCACCCGGATATTTATCACACTGATAAAGGTTGGTTCAGAAAAAAAGTATGAACGTATACAACTAAATAATCGTCGAACTAGATCACAGGCTCACCCTAGTATCTATTTTTTTTTATTGAGCCTTTTAAGACGGAATATGTTTTGAAATAAAATAAATATTAAATTTTCTAAAAGATACAACTTAAATAAGGAATTACCAGCTCCTTCGCATTCATTTAAAACAAATGAAATATTTTCTAGTTTTATTTTTAAAACATACAGAAAGACTTTGGCGACATGTTTTATCGCGTGCGTGAGGGGATTAAAACAGTGAAGATGATACTTAAAATAAACTTTTAAAGATGCTGAAGTGTTTGATGTGGAGTAAATCTAATATAAATTATATTTTAGTTGAAATTTAAGCAAAAGCCACAGGATTCTAACAAATGTTTATTTAAAGTCTTAAGATTAGGCTTTGAAATCATTATTAACATGGCCATAACATCTCAGATCTTCTGTCAGTAACTCGTCCCTCACCCTCCCGTCTCTGTGAGGGTCTGAAGCAAAGAGGAGCTGTGAGTTTTGTTTATATTTAATATTGTTTACAACTTAAATATTTTTTATTTATATTTTAGTTTATTTTGGAAATCTTTAATTCACAGAATGGACATCATTGTTCACAGAAAAAATGTAAGACACTTTATTATCGCTTAAGACTTGTAAATGTTTATTTTTATATGGTATGTTACATATAATCAAACTTAATTATTAACATCTTTAAAAGAAGATAATTATGTGTTTTATAAGTTTCAGTAAACTTAAATAAATGCTGAATATGTGTTTAAAATGTATTAGCACCTTCTTTAACCCTCTGGGTCTGAGGGGTTTTGGGGTCCCCTGTAGAAATTTTGTCATGTCCCTGACATTGGTGTTTTTCAGAATCTTAAAAGCATTAATGGCTAAAGTCTGATTATACTGTACTACAATAGTATGTGAGCAGCATGAATGTTTATGTATCTGTGTTTATATGATTTATCAGTACACAAATTTAAATAATGATGTGGGTATAACTCTGATATAACAATGTGGTTTATGATGAAATTTCCTGAGTCCTCATAATTAAGATAGCTTACAAACAATATTTTATTAAAAATGGTTGTATGCAGAATTTTGGTAGGCGTACAGTAAAAAATTATTTTGTCTATGGAGTGTCATGGAGTGTCTATGGAGTGTAGTAATACTCCAAATGATTGTACCCACGAGCATAACTTTTTAAAATTAAAATAAATTCGCTTTTTTAGATTAAATTATACTAAATCATGTATATGAAAAATAAAAAAAAGATGGGTAGGTTTAAGGGATGATACAGTATAAAATTAATTAATATTAAAGGTTCTAAATATAATGTAGAAACTGCTTTGCAACAATTTGTTTTGTGAAAAGTTATACAAATAAATGAATGGAATTGAATTGTCTATGGAAAACATAAAAATTTGACATTGTCGTTTGGCCTATTAAAATATATATTGTTTTCCCCTTTTGATAACTTTTTTCTAACATGACAAACTTTTTTTTCCCGCTCCTGGCAAAATGTACGTTTTTTATATTTTTAGTGACGACTAAAACTAGTGTAAATGTTTTGCATTGTTTTATATTGTGTGTAATCGCATAATTTATTTTCATTTAATAGAAGAGAATACGACGATTGAATGCGCACGCCTGCATGTGTATGTGAGAGAGAGAGAGAGAGAGAGAGGACCTTTTCCAACTTAAACTAAACATTTTTTTTTGTAAACCTCTCATTCGAAAAATGGGGTTCCTTGCGAAAGGAGGAAATCTTTTTCTCTTGGAAAAATGTAAGAGGGTTTTATTTTTTTTATTTATTGTTTTATTTCCAATTCATTATTAAGAGTGTTATTTCATTTCTTTTTATACAACCAACAGAATATATGTGTGTCTTAAAACTGACCTGTTAAAATTGTTTATTTATTATGTTATTGTCCTTAAATCCAATATCTTTTTCATACATCACCCACACAGAGAGAGAGAGCCTCGGAATGCAACCGGACATGTGGTCCGCAGATGGGCAAACCCCCCGGATGAACATAAAATCTTCAAAAACATTACTTGACAGCTCATTTATGGTTTTACCACCGGACAGACACTTGTACAAACAACATAACTCATCCCCAGATGACGTCGGAATTTCACGCATGCCGATCCTCACATCTGGATCTCATTAACGGGTCACGGGGTCAACACGACGTGGGTGGGCTGTGTGGGGGAGGGGGAAAGGTCAAAAGGTCAAAACCATAAATCTTTTTGTCATAAGCTGTGCCATATTTACTACTCCAGTCCGTTAAAACCCAAGCATCACTATCTTTGCCATTACCCGCAGCTTATTCTTCACTTTGGCCCACTTATACATCTGTGGACGTTACGGTTCGAGAGCAAACACTCTTTCTTCAAGCAGTGTGCCAGGAAATTACACAATTGTAAAAATCTTTGTAAAACTCTTGCAGAAAGACACCAACTGTTGCAAGCATACTTGAGTGCAGGCATTCTCTTCCCTTCGGCTGTGCATGTTGAAAAGGGTACAGAGTTTTATGTGAGTGATTACAATGACAGGATCAGGGTATCAGTAGCTGGTCAAAATTTTGAATCACAGTCTGCAGTAGCTTGCAATGAAGTCACAGTAAAAGGCACAGTATACCGAAAGAGGATGTGTGTTTTGCTTGAGAGTACTGATGGAGAACTTTCTGTTGGAAAGATTCATCTTATCATTGCTCTTAATGAGTCAGAAACATACTTTTGTGAAGCTGAGTGACATGGGTATCTTTTGTGAATTAGGAGTAGCCCAAGAGGATTATGTTTGCATCAAGCAAGAGGATTTGCTGGACTATTATCCTCTTCCATTATACAAAGTATATGATATATCACTAATTACTCTCCACCATTCTTTTCCAGAGGCAGTTCGAGCTGGCACGTGACAGAGTTAACTGGAATATGTGTGACGAGTGGAGCAAGGCGGTTAGGTAAAAATGCATTCACAAGGTGTAAACTTATTGGGCGTGCTCTTTAATAACATGTTTTTAAACAATGGCACAGGTCCTCCTTTTGAGTCCTCCACAGGACACCCTTTACTACCAAATGTTCTGTAGGACATGTTTTCATCATAATGATGCCAATGAAATTGTGCATAGTTTATTTTATCACTCATCACACATTCACAGTTTAGGTACACAGAGCTTGCATTTTTTAGTTGTGGTAAAAAAAAAAAAAATGCTATAGAAAAAAAATCATCCATGCCTTATTAAATCCAACTATATAAAAATATTTTATCTAAACTGTTATTTGTTTCTAAAATGTCCTAGTTCATTACATCCAGAGCCAGTTCAAACCTTCCTTTGTCAATTGCTTGAGACTACACTTTTTTGCTCTTTTGCTGGCTACATGGTTTTTCTGTATAGCTGTAAATAGTTAATTTGTGTTCCCCCAGTTAGTATATAGTGCAAGGGGTGAGTGTATTTAGTGATTAGTGTTTGTGGAAATGTTGGAAAACTTGTAGATGTAGATTTGTAGATTTAAACAATCCAATCTAATTTAGGGCTGCCACTAATGACTATTTTTATTTTGATTAATCTATCAACTAATTTATCGATTTATCGATTTATCTAAACACTTAATTTCACACAAAAAATCAACAATTTTACTTATAAAAATTGTATATTCTATTAACTATATTTTATTAAACCAAATGAAATCCAAATTTCTATGGAATCCTTTTTTTAAAGCAAAAGTAAAGTGTATTATAGTGTAAGAATGACAACATATCCACGTGTTCTAGTCTACTAATAATAAAAGTATAATCAAAAAACACTTTTTAAAGGAGTATTTACCAGAAATAGTATTTACCAGAATTTATTTATTTAGGAGAAAAATGTAAATGTGCAGTTTTACTGTATTTACTGTATTCCTGGGCAAAAACAAAAGTGTTGCGTTTATAATTTTGTTCAGTGTACTTTCTCTGCATTTCACTTCACTTTTCATGGACATCTTGGAGGTTCTGATTTATGGACGAATCACTTGACTTTGCTCTTGATGCTTTGCTATTGATGGCCCTTCACTTTTTATGGACATTTTGATGGTTTTCCCACAATCTTTTAACCCCTTATGTGCGTCTTATGGAAGTTTTTGTCTGCCTTCTCAGATTTTGCAGTCCTAATTCCATTTTCTTTGCATTTTGGGAGGGATCTGGATGTTTTTTCTTGATAGTCACATTATTTTGCTTTGGTTTCTCATGTCTTATTTCTTTCTCCCTAGGTCTGCTAACCCAACTTATCATCGTCTATTCATCCCTTGGCAGAAAATACTATCTCTACGGGGACATGTTCAGTGGGGCATGTACTGAGAACACAAAAAATGAGCTCAACGCATTCTACAGCCATAACAATGTAGAAGCATTCTTGAGAGATGAGGATGTCCACATCCCCCTTTTTTCAATTACTGTTGCCCAAGCAAAGGACACAGTAAATTATGACTATGACATTGATGGCATTGTCATCGAACTTGAAGATCCGATGACAATAAAAGCACACTTGCACTACTTGCTTGTGGGGAAGGTCATGCGGCCAACCCTCCAAACCCACTGGCACTCACTTAAAAACTTACATCCAACTTACGGACTACAACGTCGAGGGACTTTCTGCACTGACCCGAACTTTCGGACACACCCTGTCTTTTGTGGATGGTGGATATCTCTTAAACATTTGTTGCATGACAGCAGAAAACAAGAACCCGCACACGGTGTTCCGCACCGAGATAGCTGCGAGGGCCAACGCAGCACAAATAATAAACACATTCTTGGATGTCTTTGCAGAAAAACTGAAATCTCTGCCACCAGAAGACATGCAACGTCCAACTGTGATGAAAGCCAATCTTAACGACTTGGGTCGTATGCATGTTCTACGGCAGGACCAGTCATTCATAATGGGGATACTTATGCAGGCAATCCAACAGGTTGACCGGGACCCAACCCAAAAGACTGTCATCTTTCTAAGTAAATTTGGTCAGATAGACGAAAGTACACTAGAAATTTAATCTCTGGTGAACAAAAAACGTGTACGTTCCATCACATACCACACTGCATGCACTCTCTGCAAAAGATCCAAGGACTGACCTACTGTGGTCAAGGCATGGACTCCAGGAGGTTGTAGGATACAGAGGAACTTTGTACACTGCCACTGCCATCCTTGAGGCAGCTAACTTTCAGTCGAACCTTGACCACCACCCCTTAACCATCGACAGACAACTGATGGACATTTTCACCAGTGCTGTCAAGTACTCTGGAATGACATTCATACGACTTTATGCCAACACACCTCACGTCCATGCACGTTCAATGACCAAATACCCTTTGAGCAGAGTCATAACTACCTGTGGTTTACACAACCCAAACCACACCCGCAAGATCCTCCAAAAGGCCAGGTTGTATGTGGATCACATGAACGACTTGGCCAGAAAAACAATATGTCGAACACATGCAAGGGTTGAGGCAGTGTTTCTTCTGAAGGGACACTTCCCACTCAGGTTGGATGCCAAAGACTTCTACAACCCCACTGCTATCCACCAACTCCTAGAAGAGAATCCCATGCTCTTGCCTTTTAGAGACAATGGGCCTCATTCATGAAACATTCGTAAATATAGGAGTAAATTCTGAGTAATTTGCGCGTAAAACGGACCTTCCCGAAAACTCTCCTCCGGATTCACAAACGCTTCGTAAATGTCCGATTTGATAGTAAAACATGCATATGTTAATGAATTCCAATCATTCGTAAATAGGGCGCTCGTGCACGCTCATTCACAATTAGTATAGTCTCCACCTATGACTACAGCTACGCAAATTTCGTGTCCAGGAACGCAGTGGAATATTCTGGTCTACTTTCTCAAGTTAGGCTCCAGTATATTGCATAAATGCAGAAAAGACTAATAGATCACATGGCTAACAATAAATATTCAATAACTTGTGTCCACCAAAGCATTTTTAGCCACCTGAAAAATGACAGGTGCTCTTCTGAAAACGGCCAGCTGGTGGCGCTTGAAAACGCTTTGGTGGCACAGTGTTCTTCCCATAGACTGTAAAAAAAAAGTTTTTTCCAGCTGTCGATTTGGTTGCTATGAAGTGGAATATCCACGGAAGTAACGCATTACTAGTATCTCATTTTGAAGAATATTACTGAATATAAAAAAGCAGTAACCAGTAATATTAACTTCTCTATTGTTGTTCAGTTGTTGTACGAGTAGGATGATTGGTCGGTGTGGTATTTGTCCTGCCCCTCCTCCATTGATTGGACGGATGGCTAAAAAGTGACAGTGACAAGCGCTGTGCTCTACCCAAACCAGAGCTAAACAGTTTATCAACTCTCAGCTACAAAAAAAAACAACAAAAAAAACAGAGCAAACGACCTTGTAAAATATTATAATGGCAGTGCATCAAAATTCAGTGTCATCAGTTTGCCAAAAAGAACACAGAACGTTTTACGCACCATTTACACCTGGTAGGGAGCAGGTGTAGAGTTCTTTCGTACCAACTAACATTTTGAAAATACGAACATTTTCATGAATCCGAAAATTTACATCAGAACAGCTTTACGAGCGATTTACACAAAAATTCGTTCTGCTCGTGTTTCATGAATGAGGCCCAATGAGCGTAAACTTGGCCTGCATTATGTTTTCCTGCCGGTGTAAAACATTACAGACTTTACGGGGCAGTCATGGCCTAATGGATAAAGAGTTGGACTTGTAACCTGAAGGTCGTGGGTTTGAGTCTCAGGTCAGGTACGACAGCAAATTCCTTGATTATAATGCCGGAATGAGAGTATAGTTCCTAGCCATATCGGCCTAGAAAATCGCAACTTTTCATTTTCCGTCGGTCTTAGTACACGATGTAACTACAGAAGAGTCAAGCATTAAATAGGAAAATTATCGAAACTCTTTGGTCATTTTTGAGCGAGATGCTAATGGTCTAATCCGATTCAATGATCTATGATAAGCTACGCTAAAAGTGCTACCGCCAGACCCGGAGATCGGCTGAATGGATTCAAAAACGGTAAAACTCAACTGTTTAAATCTAGGGTAGTCCCTCCAGGATTTTGCGATTCTGCGATCACTGAATTTAATCACAAAATCAAGCAAACTCCGCAATTTTCGCAAGAGCCCTCAAATTTTCATAATTGCCGCAGATTTTCTGCAGATCACGTGACAAGAGTGATGCGAGGAAGACTTGACACTACGATGGCGCTACTTTTGTTAATACAATTTGTATTTCTTTGTTTAATATAAATGAGTGTATTGTTGCTGGGTTTTCATAAAAAAAAATAACAATGAACCACAAATGTTTTAAATAAGGGAAAAGACCTTATTTATTTGGGTTACAATACAAGGCTATATCCATCTTATTCATTTTGTTAATAAAAGTTAGATGTTTAATATATGCGAATATGCCATTGTAGCTACTATTTTATGGCTGATGTGTTTTAATTAATAAGATAATAAACCACAAACTACGATCGTTTTAAGGTAGCCTAAGGGGAAAACCATAGAGTAAAACACAGTTTAATATAGGCTAGGTAAATTTGTCATTGTACTATTTTATTGTATAGCCTATGTTTTTTTGTTTTGTTTTTTTTCCCCTCCATTAATAATAATGAGCCATAAGCATTAACTTAAAGGAAGGGGAAAATCCAAAAACCTTTCACGTATAGACTACTTGTGTTACAACGCGGGTACATCAGTCTTCATTATGTTCATAAAAGTGTTGTGTTTAACATAAGCGACTTTGTCATTGTAGGATTGCTGATATGTTTTTTTAAGAGTAATATTGAATCAACTGTAAACATTCATTTTGTTCAAGAATAGGAAAGACCAAACCATTAAAGATCAAAATAAGCGCTACAGATGTGAGTATGCGAGATTTGTTGCTGCTGAGGTAAACGCTCTCGTTCACTCTTGCTGTCTCTTTGCTATGTCTGTAGAAATAATCATTGATTCTTAATTTGGGTACGGCACAGACTTTACAGGTAATAATATAGACCAATTTCGTGTTAGTAAATATTGTGATGTTTTTCTGTGGGCGGAGCTTAGGTGGTGGCAGAAAGATCCCCCTGACCGCTTCACTAACGCTAGCTATGCAGTCTGTTAGCTTGTTTTTTAACAATAACTGGATAAATTTCGATTTTACCTGCATATATGTAAGGTCACTCACTGTCCGGGACCGCGTTATTTGAAAAGGTTAACTTTAACGGACGAAACCAGATTGGCCGACCTGTCCTGTACTCACTCAAAGCTTGGACGATCTGACAGGATTACCTCCGGTTGAATGACTCACATCTAACGTGTATAGTAGACAAACTCACTGTGTATCTAGTCATGAAGATGTAATATATATTTCAGTTTCAGCAGGCAACTATTTTTACAGCTACATTATTATTCCAGCCACAATTACTCATAACAATGTATATACAATTACACATGATTAAGCATATAAATCGTTAAGCATATACAGGTGCATCTCAATAAATTAGAATGTCGTGAAAAAGTTCATTTTTTCTTGTAAGTTATTTCAAAAAGTGAAACTTTTCCAAAAAGTAAAATATTTAAAAAGTTTTTTTTGTTTTAATCTTGATGATTAGAGCTTACAGCTCATGAAAGTCAAAAATCAGTATTTCAAAATATTAGAATATTTACATTTGTATACAGTATAAGTATAAATTCCGGGTATCTCTTGTTCTTTGAAACCACAATAATGGAGAAGACTGCTGACTTGGAAATGGTCCAGAAGACGAACCTTGACGCCCTCCACAAAGAGGGTAAGTCACAGAGGGTCATTACTGAAAGGTGTGGCTGTTTACAGAGTGCTGTATCAAAGCATATTAAATGCAA
>JAFVLL020002593.1:0-19921 GCA_021397915.2 Tor tambroides | reverse complement strand
AAAGTATACTTGCGTGTATTAGTGCAAATAAAATGAAGATAAATGAGAGCGCAAACGAAACGCGACTACCTCCTCATCTTGCCGCCGGAAGTCCCGAATATTTTAATTTTACATTAAAAGTTACAATAATAATATTTAGTTAATAAATTTAGTGCTGCATTTCACCCTGAAACTTTCAGCGGATCAGACTAAACTGTAGCCTTTAGACTAAATTGCAGCGACTGAAATTTTTCTGAATAAATTGCACAGTCCTATTTTCTCTTACAAAAATTAACCATGGTTTCACTACAAATAAAACCAAAAAACATGGTTACTATAGTTAAACCACCATAACCACAAATTAACCATGGTTTTGCTACACTAAACACAATTTAACCATGGAATTTGTAGTAAAACTGTGGTTATACAAATGGTAATCAATATGCCAAAAAACACGGTTACTACACTTTTACTGTAATAAAACCAAGGTTAATTTTCGTAAGGGTTAGTTTTACATTATGATTTAATTATTGTCTTTTCACCAACTCACAATTCCCCTACAGTTTCCTCATGAACCCCCTATTTATGAAACCATTCCCTGGAGTAGGTTCATCTCACTGGCCTGCCAGTCTGAGAAACCCAAGCGCCCTCCTGATAAACAGCAGCTATGGGACTTCATGAGCACTTCTATCCTAAACACCTTGCAACTCACTACCTATTAAACAAGTTGCTCTAACCAGAGCATGGCCATTTCAAAATACCACAAAACATGTTTATGAGGCATTTAACAAGTGAACGAAACCTACGAAACTCTCTCATCAACGTTTGCCTTTTCCCACAGCCATTATTAGTGAGTTTACAAGAATTGTCCCAGTTAATTCACCATGGCAAAGTGGTGTGAAAAAGCATAATCACCCAGATTCATTAAGGACTCATTACTGCAGACGAGAAGAGTTTTCCATGGCTGAGATAGCAGGAACGGGACATATTCTCGATTCTACCGATGACATGATTGCTATAGAGGCTCAACAAATGTCCATTTTGTGCTGAGCTGACAGTTTCTGCTGACTAAAGAAAAACTCAGAGCTTTAGTACTCATAGACCAGCTATTGTGTGCATGGATAAACAAATGCAGCTTTCTACAAAGCTCTCACTGTGGCATGGCAGAGATGCGTCCTGTGGAGAGGGAGAGATGGGGTGCCAGCCAACTGCTCTTTGGCAAGAACTGATCAAATGCATCGGGCACAAACATAGCATCCTAAAGAGGCCCATGGCAAGCCAAATAAGCCGAATGGTTTGAGATAATGCTGAAAAACTAGGATGTGGACCATAACCTTCCACATTTTGTACTGAAAATTCAAACCTCTTTGCAAGTTTTTCCTCTTTGAAATGCATTGTGGCAACCAAATAAGCAAACAAATTCTTTCATCTCACCTGAGCACAGTATACCCTTGTGACGGGCACAGGAGAAGTCGTCACACTCGCAGAAGGTGCCATAGATTTTGCCGAACTCGGACTCGTAGCACAGGCACTGGTTACAGCTGCATTCTCCACGGCTGCTGCACACTTGCTTGCCCTCGGCCTCACGGCAGGCACTGAGGTGCTGGTGGTCGACCACGCCCTCCTCGCACTCGCAGCGGGCTCCCAGGTAGCCGGGCTCACAGCGGCACATCCCGCAGCTGTAGGTGCCGGCGGAGTTGCAGCGCCTGCTGTTGGTCTTGGTGTAAAATGTGCAGCTGCAATCACAGCGGTAGTCCACAGAGACCTCTAGACGGTCTTTAAAACCAACAGGCCTGATGGTGAAACTCTTCCTGGTGCCTTTTGGAGGACATCCTCGAGCGTCTACAGTTACGTTGAAGGAGACCTGCAAGAGAGGAAAGATAACTCATTTTCTTATATTTAAGATATACACAAATATCCCAATTCAAAGGCTGTATTCCAAGGCCGGATGCGTCACTTAGAAGGCTGTCCCATTTCAAAAGCTCCTTCAAATGCGGCCTTGCAATGAGTGTTTTGTTTCCTAGGCCATGAAGGATACAAGGAATGGAAAACACACTTTCAAAAAGTTGACTAACATCTTACCAAGCTGCAGATTTATAGATGCACTTAAAGTGATAGTTCACCCAAAAATGAAAATTCTGTCATTGATTACTCACCCTCTGTCGTTCCAAACCCGTAAGACCTTCATTCATCTTTGGAACACAAATTAAGATTTTTGATGAAATCCGAGAGCTTTCTGACCGTCCATAGACAGCAACACAACTGAAACGTTCAAGGCCCAGAAACGTAGTAAAGACATTTTTAAAATAGTCCATGTGACATCAGTGGTTCAACCGTAATTTTATGAAACTATGAGAATACTTTTTGTGTGCAAAGAAAACAAAAATTATGACTTTATTCAAGAATTTTTCTCTTCCACGTCAGTCCCCGTTGCCATTCACAGGAGCACCACAATGCAAAAAAGTATTCTCGTAGCTTCATAAAATTACGGTTGAACCCCTGGGAACGTTTCAGTTGTGTTGATGTCTATGTTGGGTCAGAAAGCTCTCAGATTTCATTAAGAATATCTTAATTTGTGTTCCGAAGTTGAACGAAGGTCTTACAAGTTTGGAACGACATGAGGGTGAGTAATTAATGATAGAATTTTCATTTTTGGGTGACCTATCCCTTTAAATGGACCACGGTGAACGTATGTGACAAGTTGTGAACCCCACTTTGTTTTCAGACAGTGGTATATCACTTTCAGAAAAGTCCAGCTCACAGTAGGCAAGACTGTCCCCTTTCACAATGCACAGTTTGACCTGAAGGATACAGACCATGATTTGGGACACAGCTACCGGGATGACATATTTTTGAAATTAGCATTACCTTGGTTTCCTTGACAAAGAGCCAATAGGATTTTCCATTGGCTTTTGGATTATTGCTGGAAAATTCTGTGACTAGCAAAAATGAATTTTTAAATTAGTTTGTAAAAGCACATAAATAAACACAACTAGACTGTAAAAGCAGACTATTTAGTATATGTGACCCTGGACCACAAAACCAGTCATAAGTGTCAATTTTTCGAAATTGAGATTTATACATCATCTGAAAGCTGAATAAATAAGCTTTCCATTGATGTATGGTTTGTTAGGAAAGGACAATATTTGGCCGAGATCCAACTATTTGAAAATCTGAAATCTGAGGTTGCAAAAAAACTAAATATTGAGAAAATCGCCTTTAAAGTTGTCCAAATGAAGTACTTGCATATTGCATATTACTAATCAAAAATTATGTTTTAATATATTTACGGTAGGATATTTACCAAATATACTCATGGAACATGATCTTTACTTAATATCCTAATGATTTTTGGCATAAAAGAAAAATGGATAATTTTGACCCATACAATGTATTTTTGGCTATTGCTACAAATATACCCCAGCGACTTAAGACTGGTTTTGTGGTCCAGGTCACATATGAGCTTTTGTGCTTGGCACGATATTTAATATCCCCAACAGACTCTGTAGTCTCATTTAGCCACTTGTTGACAGCTGCCTTTTTAAGACACATAAAAGCTTTATAAAAAAAATAAAATAAAATCACAAGTGGGGTATTATTGATGCATTTAATGTTGTAGAATAAAACATGAAAACATCTTGAGCTTGTGCTAACCATAGACATTTAACCAAAACATTATTTCAGGATAACTGAACCAAAGGTTCAAAAATGCAAACTCAGAGGCAAACAGAGGCTTCACTAACTGATGTAGATCATACTTGTCAGATTAATCACAGACCTTCAGACCAGAGGAAAGACCGACTCCACCCTGATGATGACCACCCAGAGGAAGGAAGTCTAAACATTAGAGGCGTCATCCTTACTAGCCTAGATTTGATCAACATCAATCAATTTATGGTAAGATGGTGAGATAAAATTCGAAACTCATTTCTCAGATTTAGTATTCCACTTGAGATGTGGTTTAGGTTGCACTGCACTGGATTTATGCAACATGCAGTGCAAAAAGAGCCTTTATCACTTTATCAATTCTTTTCCCAGAAGTGAGCAAAGTTGATGTGCGGATTCTCAGGGGCAGAAAACCCGACACCTTCAAAAACACGTAGCCTGGCTGGCCTTTGATTCAGAACTGCCCAGGGGAGGGAACAAGCCCAACATGCTGTGTCTGAACACTTTGAAGTAGTGTTTCACATCAGTGAGCCCTCCAGACCCGAGAGTTTTGAGCTCAGACCCGAACACTCAGCCACAGAGGGTCATACTGATAGAGGCAGACTAGAGGTTCACATGTCTTCTTAATCACAATGAAATGCTAAGGTTGTCTGAGAAGCTTTTTGAATGGAAAAGGGGTTGTTGTTACTTTGGCACTGGTCTCTCTACAGTGAACTAACAGCCTAAAGCCCAAAATCAGCCCCGATATACTTCAAACGAAATCGAAGAACGAACTGATTTGACATCATTTCAAACAAAATCAGGCCGAAACGAAGTTCGTTTTGGCAGTTCGATACAGCCCACCAAAGCGAACTTTCTCTACAGTGAACTAACAGCCTAAAGGCCCCGATATACTTCAAACGAAATTGAAGAACGAACTGATTTGATGTCATTTCGAACAAAATCAGGCCGAAACGAAGTTCGTTTTGAGTTCGTTTTGGCAGTTCGATACAGCCCACCAAAGCGAACTTTCAGGGGGAGTTCGTTTTGGCTTCAAAACACCTTTGAGCTACCATTGGTCCGTGGCGATTACGCAATCGGTGGGTGAGTTCGGAAACACTGCCTTCTTTGACGCGCAATTTTTTCCCCCCGGTTCGTTTCTCATTCAACAAAGGTCAGGCGGGTGAACAACATCTCCAAGTCACTAGCAACATAAATACACTGTGTCGAATAACTGAACTGCCACAAATATATCCGCACCTGTACAATCGCTCGCGGGGAGACTTTAAAGATTCAGAGAAAGCATTTAATTCCTAGAAAGAAATTGCAATGAAGCTTGGTGTCGACAACCCGGAGTTATGCAAAAAGCGACGTAGAGAAACATCAGATGTAAATATTCCAAAGCCACGAAAAGAATGAAACGAAAGAGTAAAAATATAAGGTAGCAAGTACCAAATACATGTGTCTCAAATAAATGTTACACCATACTGCTGCTGCTGCTGTTGTCCTTTCAATAAGCGAATTTAAAAGGTATAGGCTACAGTATGAAATGCCAAAAGAACATACAATAATAAACCTTTATTTTTTTATCAAATCATGACACCACATAAAATATAAAAACATGTAATAATTTATCCAGTTTAATAAAAGACCTAGATACACCTTCATTGCATCGTTGTTGTGTTTAGGGCATTCGCGCGAGCGTCGCAACACGTTTACGTTAATCTACAGCCCGCCTCCAGCAGCGCGGGGGTGTCGGAATGTTCAAAAACAGTATACCGTCGCTCAACCTTTTCGAACTTCTTTTTGCCCCCAAACGAAGAACGAAAACGAACTTCGTTTGAAGTATATCGGGGCCTTAAAGAAAACACATATTCAGTTTAAAAATAGAAATGACGGAGAAGAGACTTGACACAAAAGGGAGGCAAGCAAGACAATTCATTAAATATTCAAAATGTCTATTTCTGTACAAATCTACTTTTTACTGTTATTCATGTGGAAAAGGTTCTTGTACTGGCATGCCAGCTGTTAATGAAATCATGAATAACCGGTAAAATTTTGGACCTGTCCAATAATCTTGTTTGTCGGTTTCAATTTTGTTCATTCTAATATGCCAATTATCAATGTTGAAACAGTTGTGATGCTAAATATTTTTGTGGAACCTATGATATTTTTTCAGGATTTGTGACGAACAAAAAAAGTTTAAAAAGAATAGCATTTAGTTAAAGGGGTCATTGGATGCCCATTTTCCACAAGTTATTTGATTCTTTAGGGTCTTAATGAAAAGTCTGTAACATAGATTGGTTAAAATTTCTCAATGGTAGTGTAAAACAACACCCTTTTTACCCTGTCAAAAACAGATTTTTTCAGAGCAAGCCATTTTGTTGCATGTCGCTTTAAATGCAAATGAGCTCTGCTCACCTCTCTTCCGAGCCGCTCTCTGAGAGACAGTAAACTTTAGCCGCATTCACCGTGAAACTTGCTAACTAGCACATTATTAGGAAAGGCGATTTGCAAAGATTCATTAAAAAACCTTATACTCACTTCTTCTATAGGTGAAGCTGGATCACAAATGATTTGCGTGAACACAAACGCATTTAGGTAGATTGGGGGCGCATTCCCTTCAAAAACAAACGTCATCCTCTGCGTCTCAGATGCCGGGAGTAAATGACGACTGCTATGTCCATTATTACATCCGACAACAAAGCACCTCAATCGCTTAGGAGACATTCTTGTCTACATCTGCTCCAGTGGTGAAACAATGGCGGACTGATGACCGCTCACTCAGGGCGGGTCTAAGGTTAGACACCAGTCCAGTCTGTGCTGAAACGCTAGTGTCAATCAACTATCGTGGGAGCGGCCTTGGTCTATGTGACATCACACTAACAGGCATCTGAGATCGGCTCGATTTGAGAAAGGGGAAAGGGTTTAACGAGATTAAAAATAAAACACTGGGTGGATCTTTATCATTATAGGGTGGTTGTGTTCACACGCTGCCAATACACATTTCAGTTCAAACAACTTGTAAAAGTGCATGTTGCATCCGATGACCCCTTTAAGATAAATATCTTTAAACATTCTAAAATGTCTACTTTGGTGTGGAACGGTAGTGTATAATAATTTGTATAAATAAGATTAACTGTTGAAAAACCAACAGTATCATAAAATTACAGCAAAGACAACCATCTTTCACTACATTTTTTTCAGCATTAGCATGTTGCTCCTTAAAGATCACGTTGAAAAACTACACAAAAAAAGCGGGAAAGTGAGGGGTCACATACAGACAAAAGCACAGCAAGAAGAATTTACTCAATGAGGCAATGAGCTGCAGAATTGGATTAAGGAGACATGTGAGTCACGAGTACATGGCAATGGTTAGAAGACGACAGAAAACTCCATGAAGTCTGTGTGGTTGGGCAGAGGAAGTGGTGGAATGAACATTATATAAAGATGAGCCATCACTGGCCAAAACTGTACATTTTAATGAAAACAAACTAGACCAAGAGTTGGGAAAACATTGCTTATGTTTTACATTTAGTAATGATCCCAGATCGACCTGTGTCTTTGCAGAAGTTGTTTGTAAGAGGCCTAAAGCCTTCAGAGCAGCAGCAAACTAAAGCATTAATCAGAATGGGAGGAGCTTGTTTTCATTTTCTGTCTGTCTTAGCATGTAGTAAGCAGAAAATAACATGAAGACAGACTGTCAGTAAATAAAAAAAAGAAAAAAAAGAAAAAAGATATAATTTCATGTGAAGTATTCACACTAGACATAAACCTGGAATATTTCGCAATAACAGTTGAGGGATTTTTTCTTAACAAAAAAAGCTGAAATAATAAATACTCGATGAAAAACTGTTCGATGGCAACTAATTGAAATTAGTTAATGTTGAACTGGAAAAGAATAAAAACTGGAAATAAATAAAAACTAAAACCTAAACAGCAATATTAAAAATAATAATAAAAATGACAAAAGCACATAATATTACTAAAATTAAAATGTAGAATATACAAATAAAAGCTAATTGTGAGAAAAGCTAACAATAATAATAAAAAAAGATATAATAGTATATAAGTAATACTAAATTAAACACCTGGATAATACTAAAAATAACACAATGGCATCCTAAACACCCTTTTGGGGTTTATTTTTGTGATACCCGGTTGGATGGTAATAATAATTACCGTTTTTTTAAAAACACTTTATATAGTAAGAACTACTGTACATAAAATGTATGAAAAAAATAGGACTTGAGAAAAAAATATATTGCTATATCAGTAAATTTGTACATGTGCTCCTGACTGTAAACCTCCTCATTCCATAGTGTTGTTGTATTTGCACAACAGTGAGCAAAGCTTTATATATCCATGGCAAACAAAGTCTATCCAAAAGTAAACCGATGTTTCCTGGGACACCAGCCAGCTTAATATAGGATTAAACGAATGTGTTATGTATGGGACATTTTAGTAGTCTCTAGGGACTTGAATCTACTTCTGTGAAAGGAATATAAGCTTAACTTTAGAATCTGGGCTACCGTCTCTGTATCTAAGGCCTGTGTTTTTCACCCAGAAAGAGCCCTGCACCATTGTGCAAGCCCATTGAAATGCAGCAGCCGACTCCTCAGAGGGTTCGGCGGAGCACCGTGAGCGACACATGGGATTCTGTTTGGGTTGTGCTCCCCTTTCTAAAGGCATGATTGGCACTTGGGCACGGTGTGACAAATTTTCCTCGTGGATGAGACAAAAAGGCCCTGGGCCTATTGGAGCGGCCAGAGAAAATTGGGTTGCTCCATTCAGAGTGGGTATTCAGCTCTACCCCTCCACTTTCCCTCATGATCCTTCTCTACATTCAATTAGGCAGAATGGGAATGGTACAGGCAAGAGTGGAGAACGCTGCTTGAATCCAAGGGTCAAATCACTGCATGGTGACATGTACCAAGTAGTCCTATAGAAGTTTTACAATGTCAGTCTAATTAAGAATGTATGGGAGATCCAACAGCTACATCCACACCATGTGAACACTGTAAAGCTAAAACATTCTTACAAAGTAACCGTTAATTATACAAGCACTGTTAGATACAACTTGTGTGCTTGATGCTATGAATCTGTCATCTGCATGTTATGATACAGTAATATTTAGTTCCCTAAATCCTTTGAGAGGGCTCTCTTTACTGTTTTACACCAAACAGAGTATAATTCTGTTGTGGCTGGCACAGCATAATAACGTGAGAGTGCAGACCATAGCATATTATTCAAACCTTACATGTTATCGTTGAGTAAATAACAATTCATCTAACACAGGAAGAGCCAAACAATATGCCTAAAGGAGTGTGGCAGTATTTAAGCCATGTACCTGCTGAAAACCACAAGAGTAATCTGTAAATGGCCACAATCTGTGCACAGAGAGTGTTTGAAATCTGGTATTTCTGGCTCAACTACTAGATCTTCTTGTATGAATATGACCAAATTTATGATTCCTCTTATGCAATCATCAAAAATTCAATTGAGCTGGAATGAAAAAACAAGTCATGCTCTGAAATAAACATCTCACATTCTTTCCATTAACTCTATTTTGCTGCATTTCCCTGTTACTCTCTCTCACTTCCTCAAGGATAGTGAAAGAAAATCTGTTTTTACTTCCAGGACATTATATGAAGGTCAAAAAAAAAAAAAAAAAAAAAAAAAATTGAACACTTTGTCACTTTCTCTACATCTTCATTAAGACTGACAACCATCAGTCCCCTTTTAGTAGTATGAGGCAACAGGATACAGGATACAGCACCCTGTGCTTAATCCAAGAGGTATAAATAAGATCTGTGCTCCTTGCCATAGACTTCACATCAAACACTCAGGTTGCAGACAGAAGGACAGGATCAGCTGTGATGTGTTTTAACAGCTGGTGTAAAAGGTACAGGCAATATTTGATAAAGTATAAAGTACTAACAGTGTCACCAATTTTGAGGTCAGCACACTTGCGGAGACCGGTCAGGGGCTGGCCGTCTTGGCAGGTGGCGGTGAAGGCCAGACTGAGATCTTCAGGATGGTCCCATACGCTCAGCTCAACCTTTGACCTGATGTTCTATGTTAAAAGAAAAACAAAATCAGACACAAAACACAAGGCATCTAACATTCACTAGTAACAATTTCAAAGGTAATGGAGAAAATCACATACTTGGTTTCTATAACTCTCTAGCACCAAGAAATAAAACCACAAACATTCCATCATATTCTTGGACAGCATAGTACCACTCAAAACAACACCAAAATAGATCATATCCATGACAGTAATCATAGCCTTTGGTATTCTGGCATATTTTGGTGTAAACTGACAGTCAGGAGAGATAAGTAACTGGGTCAACAACAACAACAACAAAAACTGGCTTGATATTTGGTCAGTGTTTGTCACCAGTTATAAACTAATTATTGAAATTTTCTTCATAATTTCACATCATCCTTTTTTTTTTTTTTTTTACAAAGCTGTCTTATGATGCTGTTTCCCATGATGCTTAATTGTGTTTGCAAGACCTCAAGGCAGATGTCCAGTGGATCTACTCTACTGTACAAAAGTTTGGGGTCAGTAAGACTATTACTGAAGTAAGTTCATAAGAATAAAATTTATCTGAAATATAAATATTTGGTAACATTATAAATGTCTTTATTGTCATTGTTGATCAATTTAATGTGACCTTGCTGAATAAAAGTATTCAATTCTTTCAAAAAATAAAATAAAATAATAATATGCTCCAAACTTTTTTGAAGTTTGTGTTACTCATGTGAACTTACTTTTTAAGTTTAAATTACGTTTATATAAAAAAAATGCATGTGCAAAAGTGTCCTCCAATTAAAAAAAAAAAAAAAAAAGCTCTCCACAACATCTAAAGCCAACATTTTTCGAGTCCATTTCCTGGACCACAGCAGCGCCCTTCCAATACAGCAATAAACACAGAATATCAGATCTTCATTAGACAAAAATACCAGACCACAAAGCTTTCTGTGTGAACTAAAGCAAACACATCAAATGTTCTGCACTAACAAAAACAGGAAATTCCTTATCTTATGTAATCATGTGATCACACAGTGAAGACACAGCAAAAGAGCCAAGCTTTCCTTAAATCACACTCCACAATATCATCTGTTCCTAATTCAGTTCCTAACCATTTATTAGCTGAAAATTATCAGGGTAACCAGTTTGGTTGCCAATTACATTGGAGTCAATTTGTACACTTTACAGTACTGTGCTGTGATAGAACAGTTGCCTGACCCTAAAGTGTGTTTACCACATTCCCTAAAAATGAACAGTGTGTTCATAATGGGCTGTCACTATCTATCACAGCTTCAACCTTGAACCTTAACATACACATACTACACACTTTACAGGGAACAAAAGCATGAAGGGATCAGTCTTGGGGTCAGAAAGAGCCCATATTCTTTTATGTGCACCTGTCTTTCATACAGGGGACTGTAAAAATCCAGATACAGTACAAAACGTTAATAAGAACAACTTACATTGTATGCATTCACAATTAGCTGAATAATGTTTTTGGAGTCTTGGTCCAAAATTTCCACTGTAGTCCCAGGGATCAATGCTGTGAGATTCTATGGGTAAAAAGGCATTGAGAACACATTAAACACAAACCAAAAACAGCTAAACATCAATCAAAACACTTCATGATAAATGAAAGATACCTTGTAAAGAACATAGTGTCTTTTGGTCACAGCAAAGATGAGGAAAATATTGTTTTCAGCCAGTTTCTCTCCAAGTAGAGCGAGTGAAGGGTAGTCCTGTGGAGAGACGCCACATGTCCATATATCAGTAAGATACATTTATTCAATCCCTCACTCCCTGCAGCACTCTTTCTGTTGGGAAGTTTGCAAACGGAAGTCATTGCTCTTCTGATTCCCCTCCATGGATTCTGTTATCCTTCCCACCCATTTCCTCTGAATTCAGTTACAGGCGTCCTCTGCTACTGACCTGCCTGAGAATCCAGGGAGTTTGTGCTCAAGTAACGTCTTCTACAGAACAAGATAGATGCAAAAATCCTAGTTTGCAGTAGAAAGCACACACTGCTTTTGTTTGTTTTCCTTCTGGCTGAGCGATCTCTCGCTCTCTCTCTCAAAACACTCAGCTGCTTTGGATGAAACCCAAATTGCACAGAGACGAGCACAGCATCTGTTCTTGCACTTTGACATAGATGAGGAAAAAAATGCATTTTTGCCAGTTCAAAGCCAAAAAAAGAAGAGTTATGAATAGACAAGAGACACCAACTGGTCAAAAGAGAATGAAACAATAAGTGCACAAAAACCTTCCCATTAAAACCAAATTATCCACAAAAAAAAAAGGTTTCTTAATATGGTTCAGAAAACAGAAACCTGCTGGGGTTTAAGCTTTTCAGACAATCATTATATGTTAATCTCTGTTTACAATAAAACAGTCAATTCATTTACCCAAATGTGTCTACACATAAATGTGATGAACATTTGTTTGGTTCAGTTTCCAGTTATCCATTTAAAATGATGTTTTGCAGTATGAGAGCTTTACCATCTTGTTTGCAGCACTATACTCGTTCTTGTCGTTCAGGTGACACTGTCCATCGTGAGGATGCACTAGTCCACCGAGTTTGCCGTCCAAAGCCAAGTGAGGGACGTCATCGGTGGCAAACACCAAGAGATGATAGGCCTCCTTCCTCCAGCCAATCTTCTCCTGCCACAGTGAGATGAAACTTTCATTTATGCCAGCCTATATCTTTTCATATCTCTGGTCACACTTTATTTTAAGGTCCAGCTCTCGCCATTAACAAACTATTAAATGACTTTTGCCTCAATAAACTCCTAATTTGATGCTTATTAATAGTTAGCAAGTTGCTAAGTTTAGGTTTAGAATATGGTCATTTAGAATATGTGCTTTATAAGCAGTAATAAACAGCCAATACATTAATAGTAGGCATGCTAATAAGCAATTAGTTAATAGTGAGAATTGGTCCCTATATAGTGTTTCTGTATAGTTGATGGATCAGTTAAGTTACATTACAGAGTTGTCTCATATTTATATGCATTCACATATGGAGTTTTTCCAAATAAATCACGTTTATGATAACTTTTAAGAAATAGATTTGTTTAAAAAAATAAAGCTGAAGTAGTAGTATAAATTAGTACATGAAATAGAACTGTAAAGCATTTTGGTCATTCTTTTCTTTTTTTTTTATGCATGTAGCTTTTATTGCCTCATATTAACTAAGAGACTAAAATGGAATATATACTTTTAAACATTTGTGTCACAACACAGAACCATTTTAAATATACTTTCAAAAAGATACGCAAGCAAAATGAGTGTTTAAAATTGGTGACCTGTACAGTTTCATTCGTAGATGCATATATATTTTACCTAAAATCTAGACAAAAAACAACAACTAACTTTTTTGAATCATGCTGACTAACATTTTAAATGGCTGAATAGTTAAAAACAGGATGTTCAGGCAATTCTGAAGAAACACGTGGCAAATTCAACACACAAGATCTGACGAGTCTCACAAACAAGAATGAGCACTGATTAACACACAGCACAGTGAATAAATGGGCAAGGCTCTCCTCTCTTATTCAGTGTAAACCACATAGTCTCTTTCTCTCATGCATGCTGTGAGCGTGCCTTTCATGCCAAAGCAAATATTTTTACAGCCTATGATGTCATGCAATATTAGCGTGTCTCTTTTAGGACTCAGACACCTGTATCTGTTCTGATAAAGCTCAGATAGCACAGCACAAAAACAAGACATTCTCTCTTTTCATTAAACCTCACTGGACAGGCTTTCTGTCTCTACAGGGAGTTGAAGGAGTCAAAGAAACTTAGTGATGAAGCAGCAAAATGACCCGTCTTTACTGACCGCTTACCTTGCAAACTGCAGCCTGTAGAATGGCATCAAACCCCCCCTCTGGTGCGTCCCTATTCCGCGACACCATCTGCTTCTGCACTTCTTCATTGAAACGGTCAACCTTGTCCGTAAGAGATAAGAGGTGACGGAAGCCAAACGTAGGGACACAGTTTGGGAACAACTTGTATCTGTAACAAGAGAAAAATGAGAGAAATCAGAAGCTTAAACAGCAATACTGAAATCATACATTAAATTAATGATAGTGTCTATGATATTATATTATTACATACATCTATTTTTAAATTTAAATATACATGATATTATCCTGTTCAAACAGAGCAAATATATATCGTTTTATTAGTTTTTTTTTTAAAATAATATACATTAAACCATTCAATTTAAATACCAGCACCAAAAAAAACTTACATTTTTAATTAAAGTTTTTTAAAAAAAATTTTTTAAATTAATTTTAATTTATTTAAATATGCATGATATTAGCATGTGCAAAAATCTGTAATTAAATGAACCATTTTATATCCAAATGGTAAAACAAGTTATGTATAAAATATTGGTTTTAATTAGTTGAGTTACTTTATATATTATATTAAACACTTTATAATTGTAAAATATTATTTTGAAAGGGTAGAGTGATGTGTACTAGTTATAGAATATGGTATATGCCATATTGTCATTTGTTGCTATGATATCTGCTGTGGTACAGTGAGCATTCAAGAGGACTGAAAGCATAACCTACATGGTCACTGATGCATGATGGGCTGTGGGCTACATGGGGTAACAGCTTCTCTAGGCCATGTGCCGTACTGGCTTTGCAACCTCAATCTGCTCTGTCACACTTTCCAATAAGTCTACCACTATTTTGCATTGGATCAGAACAATTGAAAGCACCAGTGAAAGCAGGACAAAACGTCTTAAATGTTTCTCTTAACTAAATTAAGTGTTTACTTTAAAGTATGACATAAGACATAAGACATTTCATAAATATGAAAGACTGTGGTTAACAAGTCCAGAACTGTGGCATGCCGAGTGCTTTTGCATTTCCAATGAAGCACTTTCCCCATAAAAGTCAACGCCAAATCAGGGATATTTTTAGTATCACAAGGGAAAGAAATCAAGACACATACACTTCACAAGATGAGAAAGTACTGTGTCCAAACAGTTCCCACTAACAAGTAGCTGTTCTCTCCATTGCATAACAAAGGGCATTAAAGGGCAAAAGGCGCAAGAGCATATTTGCATTTGAATTTAGACATAAGGAAAGCCAATCCCAAACCTGTTTACAGCTCATCACACATCTGTGAGAAGTTTTTTCTTACCCATTGCATGGATTGTCCTGGTACTTGGGGGCTGTGTAGGAGAAGGGTGAGATGTTCTTATCCACAAAGGAGCCGAAGCCAAGGCGGAAGTTACTTGTAAGCTTTCTCATTTCCTCAGCCAGTTTGGTGCCTAGATTGCGGATTGTGTCCAGATCATCCTTCATGGAGAGCGAGAGGTCCATCAGGTAATACAAATCAACGGGGTAGTCTTCTACAGGACGCACTTGTACCTCAAATGAGGTCTGGTCACCTGAAGGATGTAAGAGTCATTACACTGACATGCTATTTAAAGGCATCTACAAATGTTTTATTACAATTTGTTCTTTAAATCAATCAGCAGATGCATACCTGGCCTTAAGCTGAGAGAGATCTTCTGTGGGTATATCTGGATGACATTATACTGGGTCACCCCAGAACCTTTGGAGCTCAGAGGTTTGCTCTGCAACAGAGAGCTGCCACTCCTGGGATTTTCTATAAAAGGGTCATCACATCCTCTTTTCAGTAAGTTCTGGCTATAGTCACATCGTGAGTTGAGAGTTCTGGCCTGACCAAAGTCCTGAATCAGAAAAAAAAAAAAAGAAGATCGCTATGGTAAGTGATGTGAGGAAACCATTAAACAAATGAGCAAACCCACAAATACAGTGAAATACAGCAGTAATGCTCTTAGCAACCTGTCAACAATCAGAAGCTCTGGATTATTCAAATGTATTAAAATTTATAAATAAATCAGTTGCCTGTCTGCCCATCTAGACAGTATTTGAATGGCTAAAAATACTGTCTTGGTAGGCAGCTCTGTAGGTTCTGAGATACAGTCACATCTAAAACATCAACTGTCAATCACAGTGTCTCGAAGAAATACCTCTTGCGCGCACCAGGCGCAGCTTGGGTGAATGAGGAGACATTCTTCACAAGATGTGGCGCTGCCGCTCATGCAAACATTAAGACCTAAAAAAAAAAAAAAAGAAGGGAAAATAGGTATTGTGAATATATGCATTTAACACTCTTTTATCTAAAGACACTTACAACTGAGGAATAGTACGATGTACAAAGTCACAGAATTGCTTAGAAAAGTAATTAGGGCAACTGACCTCCCCTCATTATCATGGTGGTAAAATAAATACATAAATGAATAAATAAATAGATGCAATGAATTATTAGAGAAATTAGGAGGAAATTAATTTTCAAACGTACAATTTTAATGTATTTATTTTCACCAAATTCACAACCTTTATTTTATGTATTCGCATTTACTAATTTATTTTGTATTAAGTCTGTTTGCATTGTTACTTATCCAACTAAATCAGATACAGCATTTTGATGACAGATGTGATTTCACTAAACACTGCACTTATACTTACCTTTGACGCCGTGAATAAATATTTCCAAGACTATGTAAACTAGAAGAGCCGGGTGACGTGTAAATGGGCAAGGTTTCCACATTATTCCTTACAAAATGAAATGCCCGTTCAACGTCAAAGGTGTTTTTTTGTCCAACTGTATAAAAAAGTCTGTATTATAAATTTTTTATATCGTGAGTGGCTGAGATCTTTGTGTCCATCCTCTCCACATCACAGCGACCCACACATGACTGTAGTGTCCAGTGCAAACAACTGCATTGGTAAACACATGAGTGAAATCCGAGGCGATACAGCAACTCTGAACAATAATCCACATTCGAAGTTATTGTTACTGTCGCACTGTGTCTGAGGTCCACTGCAGTAATTCACTATTCACTGCACCCATAGTGAGTTTGAAATCTTCAGTCTCAAGCACATTTTAAACTTCGTAAACAGACTGTTTTATTCATCATCCGGTTGTTTTCAGCGTGGAAGTTCAATAGTTGAGTGCCTACAGCGTCCCTCGTATTACTTTAGACTCCGCCCATGGGAGAAGAGACTAGACACGTCCCGCCCACTGCGCTGGGATTGGCTAGTAGGGCGACTTCAAACCATGCACTGATTGGACAGTAAGGGCGGGGCTAGTCAGAATGAGAGGAAAAAATAACGCCGACCAGGACGAAGCTTAAAAGAACATTTAACCCTTTAATTAATTGACCTTAGTAACCAATGAATGTGTTTCACTGATTGAACAATCACATTTTAATCTAAAGTCTAAATCAGTATTTCACATCAAACTGTCAAATTACATGAGGAAAAACTGTTGCATGCTGTTTCTTCTTGTAAAATTAGATTTAGAGCATTTTGTAAATCTTCTTAGTATGTCAGTAGTACATTAAACATCTAAGTCCTTTAAGATCTGGCTTGGAAATTTCATCCAGCACAGTCAGCAGTCATGTGACCATCACTAATTACATCCCCACCTGTTCCACAGAAAGAACTGCGAAGAACCTGTTAGGTACCTCCAAGAATAAAAAGTGGTTCTGGTTTTATCTGAGCTGACAGGAGTGATAAAATGGGCCCCTCCATCACTGACCATTCTTGCAATCCCAAAAGACCCCTTATCACATGACTTGAATTGCTCTGAAATTTGCACATTTGAAATGTGCAGCACTACACAGTGCCTGGGCTTGTACTCATCAAATCATTATAGGAAACACAGGAAAATGGATTTATTCAGGAAACACAAGGAAACGTCTATATGCGCTTAGCATAAATGATAACAGCAGAGACGAATACCTGAAATGAATTCAAAAGTTACTCCATTTCCAGGAGAAAGAAGTGCTCTGATTAATGAATTACAACGAAATGGCTGAAGATACCATTAGTTAGCTGAAAAAACTGAACTGACAACTGAAATCCAGTCATGCTGGTCAGGGAACTATTTATAAGGCCTTTACCACTGCTTAAAACAGCACAAACTCAAAAATATGTCGGAGTAGAGGCCTGTGTGAGAAGCTCAGAGGTCATATCCACTATAGATCTCAAAGGAAGCCCACTTAGGAAGCCCTGATGCTTGGCCCGCAGTTCCAGCAGGGCATCAACGATCCTCTGGCGGCCTACATTTGGGTGGCGCTCCGACAGCCGGGCCATGATTGTGTCAAAGCTTCCCATGGTGGCGTAGTGCTGTGGCACACAGGTACCAGAGGGTGTAGGTGAGTCGCAGACATTGGTTAACCTGTCCACACTACAGCACGGCCCCTGAGTCAAAAACATAACGACATCTTAAGGGTTTGGGACAGAAAATCTAAATATTTGTAATATATTAGCAATAACTTAAACTAATAACTACCAGTGATAGAAAATTAATCTAGTTAAAAATTAAACTAGTTTTGGACACAGCAAGCTTTCTAAAAAGCCTGCCACTTCATACTTACTCCAGGTGATAAACTGTAGGTTACACCCTTCGTTTCCAGTCCATCCCCAGAACCTTCTTCTTTATGGGTTTTTGAGGTGCTGTGGGGCTGATCATGGATCAGTTTAGGATCAGCTGAGGCAGGCCCACAGAGTTGCACCACCTGCACAGTGTGGCCTTGGAGGGAGCATCCATTTAGATCTTTAACTGCTGCCCTGGCAGCGCTGGGCCTCTTGAGATAAACAATAGCTGCCCTACATAAGCACAGACAAGATTGCAGTTCATTAATGGTAGGCTCTAATTATGCTTTAAAGCCTAGAACTACTACATTCAGCATTACTACAAAATCTATAAAGATTAATATAAAAAACAAACACTGTCATTTCAAACCTGCTACTACTGCCAGTTTAGTAACTATAACCATCACAATTTGGGTGTGGAGCTGTAAGCTCTTGATTATTGTTGTACAGGTACAATAAGATTAGGCAAAATGAGTAATCATACTAGCTCAGCAAGAAATGTACACAGGTTTTCCTGCTAGAAACACAATGAAACTATTTTAGTCCATGGTTATTTTACACTCTAGGTTTGCTATTTACTGAGATTGATAACTAGTGTGTCTAGGGAAAGTGTAATGCAGTGAATACCATTTCATTTGAAAAACTCCAAAAACCTAAAAAGATGCTGTTGAATTAACCAGTGGTTAATCCCAGCATGAGAGCATACACAGGATATATTCAGCACATTAAGAGAATGCTTACCTCATATTGTTGCTGAAAGTGGAGATGCAGACATTGGTGGCACCGTACTTCTCAAACCAAAGCAGCACTTCATGCTACAGAAAATAGAACATTTAGTGGTGGCTGCTGCCTCCTAGAGGCCATAATTAACTTCACTGAAAACTTCACATTTTGTATGCGTTTTACTTCAGTGATATTGCCAGGCAAGCTTGTAATGCACAAGAGGGAACTGTGGTTTGATTCATCTTCATCAGTCCCTGTGAAAGAGTAGCAAACATTAGACAGTCAACTAAATCAATCAGCCAACAGCAATGAGGTGCTTTCTTAAAGAACAGTATTTCAGCCTCACAACCATACTTTTACGCTTATAACAGCAGTTTTATATTTTTCTACGGGGTTCATACAGAAACTGCAAAATGAAATTACAGGACTTTCAAGGACTTTAAGCACTACTTTTTTGGTTTTCAAGGACTAAAATCAGAGATCACAATATCCTTATCTTTCAAATTCTAATAAATAAATGAATAAAACAAAATGGTACAAATAATATGCAGCACATGCGAAGCATGCAATGGCTGTGGCAACTTTAACATTTGAAAGGATACTATGGCAAGTTATCAATTTCCTTATTCAAAGTGATTTTTTTCATGAATATATGATTAACCTGAAGAGTAAAAGCTTCATCATACACTTGGAAAATTATGAGCTATATCACGTTCATGGACACTAGGGGTGTGACAACACATTTAGCTCGTGAGACGAGACAAAATAAATATACTTAGTTCACTAGAACGAGACAATATTTTAATAATATTTTTAAGAAATGTTCAATGACAAAATATTTGTCTTTTAATCACAAAAAGCAAGACGCTGAGCTCCGCAAAACAATGTAGTTGTATTTTGAAATATTTTAACTAATCTAAAGCCGTAACTAACAATTACTTTGGTAATCAAGTAATCTACTGATTATTTTGACAATTGAGTGATCTGATATTTTTAAAGTGCCCCTATTATGGATTTTTGAAAATGACCTTTCATGCAGTGTGTAACACAGCTCTAAGTGAATGAAAACATCCTGCAAAGTATTAAATAAGAAAGTGCACAGTGT
>JAFVLL020002592.1:0-53927 GCA_021397915.2 Tor tambroides | reverse complement strand
GGAAGGGAGAGGAAAAAGGCAGTCCCCGCTCCCATCCACCTCCCGCTGTGTTTTATCAGGCAAGGCTCCAGTGACATCTGTACCAGAACAAAAAACTCAAATACTTGGCAAGGCATGCAAGACAAAGCCATCTCCGGCACATTCCCATTTATAGTCCGAGCGGATGCTTAAAGCAGATGAGCACCAAGTAATGTCCAAGGACCAACAAACAGCGAAAATAAAGAATCGTGACCCTGGTAAATGGGCAAGGGTATGAAACCACAAAGGCCGCACTGCGAACGTAACCGTATTAGGTAGGTATGTCCTACATATCACCGAGAAACAGAGAGGCTTTTCATGGAGCCCATATGTGACCTCGTCGTCCATCGAATGCATGGGCCTCCACTGTTCCTCTTAGCAGCGTGGCGTGACGTGTTGGGAAGGCGGTCTGTTTTTAAATCTGTGATATTTTCTATGATAATAGGGTGGAATCTGGGTGGAAACTCTACACATGTGTGTGCTTTCAGTGCAACATGTAAAGTGACAAATCTGCCACCCGTCCATAATCCAATTCACAGCAATCCTGGACATGAGTTGTTTTTGCAGGTCGCTTGTTGAAACGCAATTAGCTCGTCACCTGACAATCCCCTTAAAACCTGGTGCAACTGAATTCACAGTCATACCCTCAAAAATAGGAGAATAGATTGATTTTCCTTCTGACTATATCTTCTGTGCAAAACACTTGCGAGGAACGTCTTATGGGACCCCCAGTTGGGGGCAGCAGATCCTAAGCTAGTACTGGCAGATGAGGGGAAGAAAAAAAAAAAAAAAAAAAAAAAATCACACTTTGTGTTAGAATGTCTCAGTGTCCTGACAAATGTTAAACCTAAACACTGAAATGACAGAAATCTAAAGAATCATTTGAATCTCTTTTCAAGGGGTTTAATTTAAGGTAAATCCTAAAATATCCACAAATATATCTATACTTAATATATATATACAATATTAAAAACTAAACATCACATATATAAAATATTAAATTATTAAAACAACTTTTAGAGTGCATATTATTCCTGTAAAGATCACAGTAAATCACAGGATGGAGAAAAAACAATGTTTGTTTCACAGGCTCTGTTCATTTCTGCGATCCTGCTGCTGGGGTGATCCGTCTCGTTTTGAGCACAGTGTGCACCCTTGTTGCTATTAAGTCGTTGGAAATATTTTCTCAGGGTGGCCGGCCGTTTGAGCAGCCATTCTCAGCTGTAGAGTGGCTCAAAGTGTGTGTGGAGTGAAATTTCAAGATGTGGAATTTGGCCAGGGCAGAGAGGTCAACAGACCCACGCCTTCTCCAGGAGTCAACGTGAAGATCTGGAGAAAGCAGGGGGGCTTACAAGACTCAGTGTCTAAATGACATCTCCAGCCTTAAATTTTGAGCACATACTGTGTTGCACTGAACTTTGGAATCTGCTGGTTTGTCAGCCTTTCATTTTTGTTCTTATTTGTAACTTCAAGCTTTTCATAACCTTGCTACAGCATAAGACAAATAAAAAAGAAATCACGGTGCAGTAGTTTTAGTAAGTATTATTAAGATTTTTCTTAGTAAACCACAAAAGCGTGTATTAAAAAGTTTTAAAAGGCACCTTTTTACAGGTAGTCTGTAAAATCATACAATCATTAAACAATAAAGCACTATTCCAGACATGAGAAAAGACAGAGAGAGAAAGAATGAAAAAAAAAAAAAATAAGAAAAAAGAATCTGAACAGCTGCAACTGTCTCTCGCTTCTGCCAAGATTATAATCCAATCAAATACCATCAAGAGGTAGATGTATATTTGGGACTAAACCAATTGAGAGACGATACAGCCAGATTTAATAGCCAAAGATGAAATCAAAGAACAGCAAGCATGCAGTTGCTAAATAAATACGTTTTCTTAAATCCTACATTCCTTATTTTTCCACATTATTTCCTTACCAAATGAAACATTCAAAATATATCACAGATCTTTATATATTATATTATAACTTCAGTATTTTGCAGCTGAAAGGAAAGGAAACATGTGCAGCTGTAGAAAAATGAAGCCTATACATTTAAGAGCATGAAAGGGACAGTGGCACTTTGGTCAACTAAGTAAAGTTCATACTCAATATAAAATACTAACAATTTTATGGAACATTTTGCTTATTTCTCCAGAAATTATGTAAAAAAAAAAAAACATATTTAGGTTTATCCATATCATTTTTTTTTGCCTAATTGAAGAATAGCAAAGTGCGTAATGCCTGACTGCCCGGGGTCCATGTTAAATTAATTATGAAGGTGTGACTGCTCAATGGACACCCAGCAGCATTCCATATCTTCTTAATTCACAATGGCATTAACACAGTCTACGGCCAGGACACCCAAAGTGGAGCACTTGACAAGGTGCCAAGTGAAAACAGGGCACCAAATGTGTAGTATTCACAGTCTCCTGCTCAGAAGCCAACCCAGTTTCAACAAAATCATTTATGACTGTCCAAACTGGTCAATGGCACCAAAACAAATGGAATTAGTAAAGAAATACATAAATAAATAAATAAACAAACAAATCTTTTTGCTTACTATAACTGAGGAGTACATTAGGCTACTTCTTTTAAAACATTTATCAATACCACAAAAACCTAAATAAATAAAACAGATCAAAAGCTAGATGGATGTGAACAAATATTATCACCACCTTATTGTAAGTGACAGCACGCTGTCTGCCATCACCAAAACAACAAATAAAACCGAATCAAACAATCATCCGTGAATACGATGCGAAATTAATTAATATTACGATCACTCATAAATATTTAATTTCCTTTGAAAAGCAACCAATCCAGTCAAACGCAAGAGGGAAGCGTAGATCAATGCACTACATTTATTGGAAATAAAGCTATAACTACACAAGAAGAAGACACGGATGAAGGACACTGCCTCAGACTGTAAAACTGTCACATGAAGAACTAAATTCCACTTTTTTCTAAGGATAGACCAGAATATTAACCAGCACTGTCATAATATAGCACGTAAATCCAATTCAATATTTATACAAGGGAGAACTGAACACCCCCTCAAGACAAAATCTACTTTTTAATATATATTTTACTGGTTAACGTTCACTGAATCATATATAAAGTGGTAAGACTGTGTTTACCTATGTGAGTGAGAGAGGAGAGGGTGCACAGCACTAGTAGATGTAGTACCGGAGAGATGAGGCGCTCAGCCCCGGGGTAGTAAGATCCTGCTCTCCCCATACCCATCCATCCATCCAGAGAGACTCAAGAGTACTCCACGGGTCAAGAGATCGGGCCTCGCTTCTCCGAACTTCACGTAACGTAGGGATGCGTAACTCTCTTAAGACGCGACTACTTTTAGGTAACACAAACCGTCCATAAGAGAAACAAAGTAGTGATTTTGGCAAGTCCGATCCAAAACACTTCTTCCTGGAGCACGGGAGAAAAGTGCTATTTAATCTGTATTCGGTGAAGACAATCAGTCCGAAAGAATTCTGTTAACGCGCTAAAATTAATCAGCGCCCCGCAATCGCCCGATTCATGTTGCCTACACATCAGGTTTCTCCGCCACAAGGAAATCTAGCCCCGTCTTTCCCCAATGATCGATAGTGAATCAACCTAACCCAGAGTTTAGCGGAAACCCCGCCCACACATACACACAAGCCCCGCCCCCTAAACCATACTCCCCAGCCGCAGATTGACAGCAGAGCGCTCACTTTCGCGCTCACAGGGAGAAAATAGACGCAGTGGTCCTGAGGTGTTTTTTGTTTCCTTTATATTTTTTTTTGAGAATAAAACAACTCAGCTGGCTATCAGGACAAAATACTATCATAATAACAGTACACTGACGCAGATACATACATACATACATATAGCTATATATGTGCGTGTGTGTATATATCAGTGGATCAGTGGAAATTACAGCTAAATGGAAACCTGTAGCATTTAACAAAAATGTAAAAAAATTTTTTTAAAAAATCCTAAATAAAATAAAATAAAACAAACAGAAATTTTTAACTTTCATCACTCCAAATATATCTACAATAAAAATTTTAAAAATTATTAATTTTTAAATTCTAGTTTTTAATACATGGTTTAATAAAATTGGAAACCTTTTCAACTTCTCTTCATTAAATTTAAAGAATGCACAATTCTTTTTGATAAACCATTAAATTCAAGAGTGTTAATGTGCACATACACTTAAAGATGCAGATGTAAAAACAAAGCTAAAACTGTAAACCTAAAACTAAACTGAAACAACCAAACACAGAAAAAAATAAAAATAAAATAAAAATAAATAAATAAATAAATAAATTACATCTTAAAGTCAAAGTTTGAAAGCTAACAAAAACTGAACTAAAATGGCAGAATAAAAAATATTGATTATTACAGTTATTGCTATAAACAATGTATCATAGAAAAATATAATAAAACTACTTTATGGACTTGCATGCAGGTTTTTGATGATCTAAACAGTCATAAGGGTGTAATTAAGCTGCAGTTTATAGGAAAATTCATAATGAGAATCAGACAAAGAAACATGAGCCAATTATAGGATGATATTATCAGCTGCTTTATAGCCATAACATACTAAGACCACAAGACTTTACAAGACATTAATACAGACCTACTTCCTGTGCTGGACAGCTACAGTGCAAGTGGTAGTTATAGGGCCACAAACTCCCTCTCACTGTAGAGAAAGCAGCGCTACTGCCGTCCAGCAGGGGAGCAGCAGTGTTAGAAATCCAAGACCAGCTCCACTCTGACAATACAATACAAAATCAATTCAAAGGGAATACAGGAGACCAAACATCAACCCATTTTTATATAAATACACAAAATTGGGTTATGCTGCGCTAAACGGCTCACAGGGATTCCTTGCTTCAAATGATAATACTGTAAATTCTTCTGTGTTTGGTTGTTTTTGTGGTAGAGGGCAAAGCAGGCTGTTTGTAAGTTGATTAGAGTATTGGAACAACTGTTTAATGGGATAGCAGCGTGTGAAGTGCGGAGGTTTAAGGGTTATTGCCTTTAACCCAATTCCTTTTCTTGCACTGCTTAAGTGGTCAGTCAAAAATCAGGCGAAGTGTAAGAAGTACTTTTCCAGCAGTAGGATTAGAGGGATTTTGGATTTCTTTTGGTCATAACGCTGACCTGGTTCTCACTTTAGTGTGACACCGCTTGGGAACCGGATTATAGAATTACTATCCAAAAGGCCAAAAATGTTTTTTAGGTGAGGAAAACATCCAAGTTGACCAAATTGCATGAGCATAATATTGGAGTCCTAACGCTGATGTCCCATAAGCCTAAACCATACACAGAATGTGTATTGTCTTAGAGTGCAGTGATAATGGCTTATTGATTGGTCATGGAGAGCATGCATTTAGATATGTCAGGGCCTCAGCTTGGTCCCCTCTGGCACATTTGAATATAGGTCAATGGCCAGTCACTATTACAACCTCTAAGTGTCCCTATACAAACCACAAAGTAATTCTGTGAGAAACTTTGACACTGGAATTGCCATTAGCTAATTTGATGGATGGTATACGCAAGCTTTCATTAACACTTATCTTAAAAATCATTGTGGCATACCCCTAAGGAAAAATCTAAATTAATTTTTCGTACAGAAAATGAAAAACACGCTCATCACAAAACAGGTGTTTTCAAGTCACAGAAACAGGAGTTAACTAAAGAGTTAACTAAAATGAAGACTAAAACCATAAAGAAACCATATAATATATATATATATATATATATATATATATATATATAATTTTATTTTGGTTTAACATAATCTACTGAAAAAAATACTAAATATTAATATTAAAAACATATTTTAAAAAAGACAAAAAGATACAAAAAAAGCAATAAAATTACTGAAATCAAAATGAAAACGGAAAAAAAAATAAAAAAATAAAAACTAATTCAAAATATTCAAAAACCTATAAGCATCTCAATGATAAAAAAAAACAATGCACTGAATGTGTTCATTGCATTTTTAATGTGTGTGTGTTTAATAAATTAACAGATGACTTAAACTATACAGCTGTCAAGGCCTTAAGGTTTGATCACATGTACTGTTGCTCTGCAAAATTTCACAGGCAAGATAGATAGATAGATAGATAGATAGATAGCTAGATAGATAGATAGCTAGCTAGATAGATAGATAGATAGATAGATAGATAGATAGATAGATAGATGTGCTTGGTGATTTGCTAAATCCGTGCAAAAACAGATGGTTGCACCAATAAGTTTATCCCAAACCTCTATAGTGGAGCTAGTAACCTCTCTAAAAGGGCAATATGAAATCTGTATTGTTAATTATATGCATTAATTCCTCTTTTTACCAAAATATACATTATTTCTGAAACACAGATTTCCTTTGTCAGTACCGTAGGGCATTGGGCTCTAGGCCAGTCTTATTTACTGTGCTTTGTCTGTCCAGCTGGCCTAGCTGCACTTCTCCTAATACGTCAATAGACAAGCTTGAGAGCATACCATCTCCGGACAACAACCCTCCGCACAGCTGCAAGAGGAAGGGCCGGAGCCTGAACCCAACTCCCACAAAGAGCTGACCCTAACGTTTCAGCTCAGTGACAACATCAAGGCAATATGGCTGAACTTGCCTGAGACTTTCATGTCAGTCAGAGAAAAAGGCAAGCCCTGTGCCATGCCCTCCATGGTAAGAGGACAACGGGATAGTCTTACAGCCCCTCCACGTCCCAGCAGGCACCCTTGTTCTACAGCTGTACATGTTTAATGTATAATACATCTTACTGTCAGAATCACTCTTGAGGTCGACCTGCAAAATTCTTGCTTTAGAAACTGGATATTTTGATTTAACAACAACATCAGGCTCACTGATTTGACGCTAATTTGACGTGTACAAGGATAAACGATGTATAATCACAGACGGCATTCGTTTTAGCATTAGTAATGACTGCACCTCATTTTGCGAAGGCTCTTGCTGTGTTTAATGTACAGCGTGGAAAGAAGCGCACTAAATGAAGCACGCTAAATTAACCATTCTAATGAGTTTCCATTATTGTGATCGACAAATCACCAAGTAAGAGAGTTTGATTACTGCAGATAGAGCTGGAAAACATGTAAGAGGGTCCGCACACATTGTGGCCACCATAATCACACCAATGGGACCACCTGAAGGTCATGTTACCACAAGTTATCAAACCTCCATGTAAATACATGTCATTGAACCAACGCTGTAGCTGTTATCATTTGAACACAGGTTATCTTTGATTGGTCTTGTTCGGAGCAGTCAACACAGTGGTTCCTTTCATTCAGCGGCCAGACACAAAGCCGCTCTTTTATCTTTACTTCCCCCCTTAAGCACCTTTGGGGGGAAAACAACGAAGCTCCTATTCCAAAGCATCCATTTTAATTAAAAAGAGAGGCAAACATCAGATGATGCTCAATCGTATCGAATGTAGTGAGGAGAAAGGAGCGGAGAGAGTGTGTTCGGTGTTCTTTGACCTTGTTTCCCCATTCCCAGCCATCTGTTTTGGCCACTGTCAAAAGCCTCTTTGGTGGCTCCCTGGCAAGGCCTCACCCCTCGCTAGACTTCCTCTATGCTTAGGGGACATTTAATATGGTGTCTGATACATACTGTTCTGTGACACCTCAGGACAAGGGTCTCTTTGTGCTGCTGCAGGGTCCCTCTAGAAGGTACTGTGGGGCTAGTCGTGCTGCAGTCATACACAGACAGGCACATGGCGGACGCACACTCGCTAATACGAAAACACGAGCACACGCCTGTGCGCTTGGACCGCGCGTACGCCTCCTCCTGGAGGGCTTGGCTGAATACAGCTCTCTCTTTCTCTCTTAATAAGCACACACATAGAAAGTCTGAAAAAATGCAGCTGAAGAAAAAGCTACGGGGCACATCTCTTGCATTCCTGCTCAGCTTTTGGCAGTAAAGGCATTTACCACAGTCGCACAAGAGAGCCTTACACAACTCCACAGGTGTTGGCTTTGCAACAGCACCTGGCAAAAATGAAATGGTTCTAAGCTGTGGACAGTAGTGTTCAATGAGCGCCGCCTCAGCCAAAGCAATTACTGAAAATATGCAATGCATCCAGTGCTGTTATATTCGGCACGAACATGTGATTTTCCAAATGGGATTGAATGTTCTTTGGCAAGTTCACAAAATGGTCACTGCATGCTGATAACAAAAATGCCATGCAACAACAATTTTTTATACAACAGTTAGTTCTGGTCTTCTATTATTTATCATATTTCGCTTGTCTGTGTTCTCAACTTTCAAAAGCAGAGCTGAAACGACGAGGTTTTGTGTTTTCTCGCTTCAGGATCTTTTGTAGTGGGGTTTCTCTCATCTGTGAGCATGAAAACCTGGAGTGGAACTGGCTACGGTTTGGTCTGTAACACACTTTCGCCCCTCAATCAGTTCCTTAAGGTTATTCAAGCCTGATTTTATTTATTCACTCAGAAATACATCACACTGCAGAAGTAAAATGTGTTGCAATTCATGCTGACTTTGATGACTGGACTAAATGACCAACATCACATGTTTTACTGAAAATCTGTAAGGTTGTGATTAAATGTGGTCAGATCACTTGTGTGGCTCGTGTGATAATACTTCAATGGATTGTCACCAGAAAATTAAAAAAAGAAAGAAAAAAGAAAAATCAAAAAAAAATTTTTTTTAAATATCTCCCTTTGTATTCCATGGTCCCATGGTCCCTCATATGGTCCCTTTGTTTTACCCATAAATTGGATTACACATTATATTGTGTTGTGTTTTTGGGTTAAAGGAAATGTCTGTAAACTTGGTTGAAAAAAATGGTTGATTTTAACGGTAAAAGACTGTAAAAATGCTATAGAAAAAACCTATTAATTGGTTAACAGTAAGTTCCCTTGCTATATGTGGTTAAAAACTGTAATGGACATTTCATGTAATTTTACAGTAAAATACAGTTTTTGGAGTGTGAAAAAGAATGTATAATTTACAGTGAAAAAACATAAATTGACATTCCCAGAATTCCCTGTGTTACATTTCACATTTGATGTTTTTTTGTTGAAATAACTATGTTTCTTCTTAGTTTTTTGTTACCAATTATGTTCATTAGGGTTGTATGTTACATCTAATGTTGTTAAATTAATGTTTATTGCATTATTTCAGTTTCATGTGTGTTACCATGGTGGTGTTTAGTATTTGTGTGAATGACACACTTTCTATATAGTATATTCTTTTGCAATTTGAGGAAAAGCTGATTGTGATCATCTTTGGTTCAGCTTTAAGCTATATTATTGGCAATTAGAAGTGTGGCAGTCACAACATACAGTATCATACAGTAGGCTATCTTCATCTTTTGACCAGGCTCTAGCACCATCTCATCTCTCTCTTTTTCTGTTCTCTTTTTATTCCATGCTATCCAGAAGAAAAACCTCCAACTCTCATGTTTAACACATAACCAATGCATTGTGACCAAACAGGGTTATCAGTCAGATTTCAGGACAAGGCCCACAGCACAAATTCAGCTGTATTTGTCTGTGTCGGTGCTTGAGTCAAATCACAGTCTGAATAAAAAACAAACCCCTAACTCCGTAGATATGCAAATATTGCACAACTGACAACTTCAATCCTTGTTTTTTTTTTTTCCAGTGCATCAATAGAAACCCCCTCACGCACCCCCAGCCTCAGCGCATCATCTACCGCTGCCTCCTGGGACAGCAGTCTTCACAACCCAACATATGGGTTTCATGTTTAATGCATAAGTTCAGTATGAGCCAAGCGTCTATTCTTAAAGCACTGTATGGAGTTTGGGCTTTTAGAAGCAACAACATTGGATTGCTTTCATTTGTGGCGCAATCACCAAATATATGGGCATTATACCATCGCTCGGGTAATGACAGCGGAATAAAGACAGCTGTCAATCTGGATCAGGATAGAGCTGAGCTCACTGTTTTTTCCATTAATGAAGCAAAACACATTTAAATTGCAGACTGTGGAAAAACAGCCTTGTTTTGACTGGAGAGACAATGTAAGAAAATGTCTTTCCTCAATAAGAGCATGTCAAGGTTGACTATGCAAGATGTAACATGCAAGACGTGTGGATTATGTTTCAGCAGTGGTGTATCAGATACTGCAAATACTCACTGTTTGACCGTGACCACAATCATGCTGATGGTGACGTTGAATTCCAGTTTGTGATGCACAGCCATAAGAAGATCACCCCACCTTATGGGCCTCTGGTGATAATGCCTCATATACTCTCATCAGAATCTGGCGGAGAGCCATGCCGTTCACAAACATATTCATCACATATGCATTGCTCTCCAGTGGATTTCAGCTTACTTTCCTGGTAGAAATGCAACATAATTCAATAGATGGCATTAGACAGATATTGCATGAATGACAATTCATTGCTAATGGTTTTATATCACTGATTAATTCCCAAACACTGCTGACACATTCATTATTATTCTGACAAATTCAATGATACCTTCAGGGTTGCCAAGTCTGCAATTTTCCTGTGGAATTGGGATACTTTTAAACTGTTGCCGGGGTAGTTTTTTTTACCCATAGGTTAAAGGTTTGACATATTGCATAAATTATATTTGACAGAAATGCTTCTACTGAAATATTTGACCCAATCTACAGTACCCAATTTATATTCTACCAATGATAAAACTGTGCTAGATGATGAGATTTTTGTGAGCGAGTGGTACTGGTAGGGATCTTGAGCCTGTGTGTGTCTGTTTTCATTTTCATGGTAACAAACTGGCAGGTCTCTCCAATTGTAAAACGTATATTTCCTTTTCAAATAGATTAAAAATAAAGGATTTCCACTTCCACTGAAAGATTTTGTCACCAACTGTCAATCTTAAGGTAAGATGGTTTATGAAAACAGTCAAACAGTAATGCATGATAGTGATTGTAATATGCATTTAGGTATGGGAGTGGCATATGTTCAGTTTTGGTATTTGTTCTTGATTAATCATAGTTTTGATTGGCCAGTGGGCTGGTTTTATTAACGCAGATTTGGCAACCCCGAACTAATTGAAATCCATCATCTAAAATTAAATGTTAAACACACAGGAGCATGCTATTCAGACCAACAGCGCTATTGCGAGCGTGACATTGCTTACCAAGTTCTTTATTTCTCAAAGAATTGGTTGAGTCAATGATTCAATGACTCACTCATTACAGTGGTCACTTGTTTCATTCCTTAAGACAAAACCATTGTTTTTTTCATAAACTGGTCAATTTTGAGATTTTGAGAATTCTTTGGCTTCCATAACATCCATAACTTTTTTAAAATAGACATTTAATTATTACACTTTGTCTTTGTATCTGCAGATTTCGATTACAATGCATCTTTAAAGGTTGTTTTCTTATGCACATCCACTTAGCACTTATAATCATCAAACTTTCTATTTTTATTCCTATCTATATGTGTAGCAATCTAGGAAAACCCGTTGGATGTCGCGCTGGGACGTTTTCAGGAAATTTTTATGATGTTTTATATTTTTATATTTTCCATTATTTATATAAAATTATAGTTTTAATTTTGATAATTTATTTATGCATGGCATCTACAAAAACATAATAATAATAATAATAATAACAATAAAAAAATAGCTTGCATAAACTGTGAAAAGTGAATGATTCAACATTTGTTGAATTAAAATACAGAATTACTATAGCGTGGAAAATGGAAATAACTATGCAAAATTGTAGTATCATGCAGAATTCTATTTCCCACTTGTAAATACAACTTTGCTTGGTCATTCATGCGCCTGTAACTTGTAAATATGATTCACAAACAGTGAAAAGTCCCAGACAGTTCTGTTGTTGCACTGTATAGCAGCTCTCTACGAATTCTGCTCAACCAGTCAAAATCAATGGCTGAAACAAACTGTTGTGAATGCATTTTATTAGTAAAGATTTATACACAAACTTAATTTATTGCTGTGGGTGTATTACACTATGATTCAATAGATTTACCCACAACCCATAATGTACCACACTGCCCCAGCCTTAAAGCGCAGACATCGAATTACGTGTCTGTAGTTTTAAAACCCAAACCATCTTTCTGTACTAGCAAGTGAAAAGTGCCAATAGCCTGGGACCCATTCGCATTTAGTTCGTGTCTGCTGGGATTGTAACTTCTTTTCCAGAACTCCAATCACCAATGCAAATACCCCCGTTACTGTAAAACACAGGAAATGTGGGATTTGTTGTTCAGGAGTTCTCCACACATCTGTGCTCCCATGTGTGCCGGGGCAGATGTCAAAATTCCTCAGACCCTTTGGGAATAGTTTGCACTCTGATGAAAATAACCAGTCTACACCGGTTCACTCTGCTCTGATTTCAAAAGCAAACTAACTGAGCAAATCTACTGTCAAGGCTCATAGTTTATTCAGAATCAGTCAGGAAAGCTTTTGAGGTGGATGTTTATAATGTGTCTTGATATTTGTCAGGCAAGTTTTTGGAATATGAGTGGAGGCAGCAGAGGCGGGAGGTGCGTTTGTGTGTGTGTCTGTCAATTCCACAGGGCTGGTGTTGAGACAAGTGTGTTTCCCAAAGGGCTGCTGAGCAGAGCTATGCCCGCCCACTTCCTCAACACGTGCCACATTGTCACTGGGCTCCATGAAGGGGAGATGAGCCAACAAATGTCTTGAGCAGAATTCCTCACAGCTGGCACTAGAGAGCTCTTAGCCAAGAGACTTCAGCATTACTAGCCACCTTTTGTTTCTGGATAGATAGATAAGCTGTGTGGTTTCATCAAAGTTGGCCAGTTATTGATTTTAATATAGATCATTCTTTTATAAACTGGTTTTAATTGGCAAAATTTTGTGCAGGAGCCTTTTTAACAATCGTTTTGTATTTGTGTGTTTTCCCTTATGGTGCTACATCTGTTGTTCTGTCCTCCAGGGCTGCAAACAAATTAAAGTGAACCATTCCTATTCATATTAAGAAACGTGTTCTTTTTTTCCCTAAAATATTCCTGTTTATTTTTTATGAGTGTATTAGATTCAGAGAATCCCATAAGATTCAGTCGAGCAACCATCATTTATTCATAATTCATTTGTAGCTTATTCTGAGAAACAAATGTACCACAGAAAATCAGATTTGTGTGAATTCACATGGACGCATACAGCGTTATTAGTTTAAAGCAGGGTTATTAGCTTGACTTTGCTGATTATGACAAGCTGACACGGTCTCATAAGATTTCCAAGGATCTGATAGCTGGAATAACATCCTAAATAATTAATAGATGTGAATTTTTAATCAGCCTATCAATTCAAATCAGTGATTCTGGAACAATGAGTGAAACTGAAGACATTGTCTCTTTGAGTCAGTGTTAGAAGATCTAGAAGATCTGCACTTGTCTCCCTGTAAAGGTCCATTCTGGAAACAACATCAGCATTAGCATTCACTTTAAGACAGGGATTGTTTATTAATCGCTTTAAACTGTGCTTCTTTAAAAGCAAAACTTTGCCTCACTCTGAGTCTCTTTTTACACATGTGTATATCATTTGTTTCTGGCAACAGCTTAAATCCAAATGCACAGCAGCCATTACTGTTACTCAGTGTCTGTGACTCTCAAACTCTACAGTATCACTTTCAAAACACCAAAGCGCTCATGCTTTATGGTTTTCAGCAATTCAAGTGAATTATTTGAAACAAAGGTAAATAGAATGGCTTTAATGAGCAAATGGAAAGACAGGTGGTGTGGAAGATCCTGACTGGCAGAAGAAGAGAGGCTGGAAAGCTGGTGAGAGTTTCGAAATGAAAGGCAGGTTGATTTATAATGCTTTTCGTTTGACCTGAGGCCTGTGAAATGTGCGCTGGCAGGAGTGAGTCTACAGACTCTGCAACCAGTCTCTTTGTTGTTTTGTTAGGCTGTGGAGGTCTTCCAGAAGCGTTTGAACTGCCGTACACCTTGTGCTCTCATGGGGACAAGCGAAGCTAAACAAACATGCATCAGTGTTAATGATTTGCTGAGATGATCATAACAGACTATGCTAATTTCACAGACGAACTCCTGATATCTGGCTCTGGAAGCAGCTAGAAGACTGCTTCAGAGACTGCCATTTTAAGTTTTAAAGCGTGTTGCCCGTCTGATCTGTGTCAGTAAGATGCCAAATGCTGGCGCACCAGGGGCTTGGTGCTGGAGTTCACCTGCCTGAAACTTTGCATTGTAAGTTGAGCTTGACACAAACTTCAGCCTGTGTTTTATTAGCCTCTATAACCAAGCAAAAGCTCATGACTGTCAATGAGACAGAGTTCTCACTAGCCATTTCAGGGAACCGGCTTGTTAGTATTGCAGTTGTCTGCATGTAATGTGCATGAAACCATCACTGTAGTGGATAGACTCACATACGTTTTCATTACATACTTTAATTTAATATGTAATATGTACGTATTTAATATGAAACATAATATGTTTTAACAAATTATTATTTTTTTTATTAATTATTTATTGGTAACTGTTTATCTGTTAAATTAACTAATTATTTATTTAATATACTTTAATCAGGTATATAATATGAAAAATAATAGGGTAATACATTTATTTTAAATGTATTATTTATTAATTAATTATTTTTTATTTAATTACATACCATTTGATTAGGTTTTTACTATGAAATACAATACATTTTTTAACTAATTATGTACTAAATAAATAAATAAATAAATAAATAATAATAATAATAATAATAATACATGATTATCTAATTAGATTAAGTTTTCATTACAGACATTATTTAGGTATTTAGGAAACGTATTGTTTCAACAAATTATTTTTATTATTTCTTTATTATGTAACTATTAAATTAACCATTTTTTCAATATAATTTTCATTACATATACTTTAATTGGGTATTTAATATGAAATATATAATATGTTTTAACAGATTATTATTATTTATTAATTATTTACTGGTAACAGTTTAACTGTTAAATGAACAAATTATTTAAAATAGTTTTCATTACATTAGGTATTTATTATGAAAAATAATAGGGTAAATCATTTATATGTATTATTTATTTAATATAGTTTTTATTTAATTACATACACTTTGATTAGTTATTTCATATGATATTTTAGCTAATTATTATGTATTAAATAATAATAATAATTAAGATTAAGTCTTTATTACATACATTATTTAGGTATTTATGTTTTATGTTCAAATGATTTTTTATTATTTCTTTATTAATAATTTAATGATTAAATGAACCATTTATTGAATATAGTTTTCATTACATTCCATTTACTTTAATTGGGTATTTAATATGAAATATAATTAATAAGCTTTAATATGTTTAATATAGATTTCATTACATACATTTATTATATATTAATTCTCATTACATGCATGAAATATTACATGCAAATTATTGTTTATCATTTATTTAATATTACAATTAACATATTTTTAACAGATATAGCCACATAGTCAAATAATATGTAATATTATGTGAACCATATTTTCTTATTTGTTTAAATAATAAATGAGCTCTTTGGTGTTCACTTAAGCCAAAATTGTAGTATGGAAGAATAAATAATAACTAAGTGAAATAATAACTATGTATGTGATATCATTGCCATTTGTTGTTGTTGTTGCTGTTGAAATCGGTTATTTCTGCTTCTAAGGTTTGTCACATTTTAATGCATATTTGACAATTTAACCACACATAATGGTTTCGTGTTCTTCACTGAATGAATGATGGCCCATTTACAATAAAACTCCCTGGTGAATTGCAAATTACCGAAGACCCCTCTCCTCCACCTCTTTCTAAATGGAGAGATCGTGGGTGTCTGATTAAACCATAATTGCAGCCATTTGGCTTAAGATTCACTTGTCTGGCTGGGAGAGAAGTAATTAAGGTGGGTATGGATGCAGTCATTTGCCAGACCTGTCTGAGACTCATGCGCCGATCACAATCCAGGTGCTAGAACGGAGGATCATTCTAGTCCTCAGAGACAGTGTGGACGGCGTAAAAATGCCATTTTGTAGTGAGCAAGCCAGAGTAAACTTGCTTGAAAACCTCTTTTGATGGAGAGATGGTCTGAGCTGAATCCAGCACAGGAGAGTGCCAGGATTTAGTCCTGGTTTGGTGATGCTGAGCTGGACCTTGGAGGCTTCACTCAGCACTCAATTAATCAACCTGCACCTGCGAGCTAAAGGATCAAGACTCGCATCAAACACAACACTTGGAACATAAAATAAGAAACAGCAAAGCCAGCTTGATAAATTAACCTTTTAAATACCTGACAAATCTTTTGCTCTATAAGTCTCTACACTAATGACTAAATTAATTAAATAAATAAATAAATAAATAGGGTCGCACTTTATTTTTCAGTATGTGCACTTATACGTACTTACAGTGTATACTTACAGTGTAACTTCCTAAGAAAGTAATGTAAAGTAATGTAAAGTAACCACATGGGGTAGGGTTAGGTTTAGGTTCAGGGTTAGTAATAAAGTGAAATTCACAAAAACACTCATGCCAATTGAAAAACGTTCTTTAATCTAGTTTCTAGTCCAGACTGGATGAAGGCTACAGGTCAGAACAATGTCTCATTTTGCAACTGTCTTTATTGAGCGAAACTGACTTATACACTAATTTCTTGGATGATTTAAATATTAAATCAAACAAATTAAACAATGACTCTATAAAATATCAACAAGTCCTCAGGCAAGTCTTTAGTGAGTCATTAGGCAAATGAATAACGGCATAAGTTAGAAAGTTGACCATTAGCCTATAATTAGTTTGAAGGTTAATGTATTAACCTATAGGAAAAACTTGAAATACACAGTCAAACCTAAATTTATTCAGATACCTTCAACGTATCTCACATTATCACAGTTTATTCGCTATAGTTTAGAAAATGGTAATAAAACATGACAAGAGCTCAAGAGTTAAACTGTATCAGAACAGATTCATCTTGATAATGTCAGATAACTTTGATAGAAAGGTATGCAAAAAACATGGTCAGGTCAAAGTGTTAAATCAAATTTTTGGTTCCAAATTTTTATCAGTTTTACTGGTAGTCCACTGTATGAAGAAATTTTGGGTATAATATGTCACAGATTACTTTATTTTGCTATCCTCACTTACATAAATGAACTATAGTGTCCTGCACCCACTAGTAAAAAAATATCAAAAACTATATCTGCTGTCTGAATAACTTTTGGTTTGACTGTATATACAGTATTCACCTCTAAATAACAAATAAATAATAATAAATCACTAATAAAACTGGGCCTTTTTATACAACCATCTATTGCAGACTTGCTTTCTGGCATTCATGTAGACACACTCCTTCCAACATAATAACTCAGCAACCTGGGTATCATTGAGAATTATGACTTTCCTACTAGTTATTTCAACTTTGTTTGGTGCTACGTTTCCGACTCCACTCAAACATCAGAATAGACATACAGTCCAGGCTGCTTAAAGGAATAGTTCACCCAAAAATGAAAATTCATAACAGCTTAAAGTTAAAGTGTGACAGTTTAGAGCCTTAATGATAGAAAACATGCAACTTTTCACTTCACAAAACATTAATTTATGGACTGGAGTTGTCTGGATTACTTGTGGATTATTGCAATGTTTGTTTTCAGCTGTTTGGACTCTCATTCTGACGGCACCCATTCACTGCAGTGGATCCATTGGTGAGCAAGTGATATAATGCTAAATTTCTCCAACTACGAAGATGATGAGCTTGTTCCTACGGAGAAACAAATTCATCTACATCTTGGATGGCCTAAGGGTTTGGGTGAACTATTCTTTTAACATGAATTTGTAAACAAAAAGTGGGACAGGAAACTTTAGTAAAATATTTTTGGTTTCATGTTCTATGGTAAGTGATCTTTGTAATGTATGTTTTCTACATTTTTTTCTTTAGTAGCTTCTTTAGGGCTTCATTTATTTGTCAGGATTTATTGTGCTACCAGTTTTAAAAGCCCATTCTTAAAGTGTTGGACTTACCCAAATATTTATTTTGCCTTGACCAGGCTGAACATCACAGTTTTTCTTACTTCCTTTGGCAAACGCTATGAAGGTCCCTTGTGTTTCAAAGGTTAGGCCCTCTCATTCTGTTTATAATGCCTTGGACAGCCATCGCGACCCAACCGTGACTATGAATAAATCTCTATGGTCTATATGAATCATGCATTAATCAAATAATTGATCGACTGGATGAGATTCCAGTAAGCATGTGACCACAAGGAATTGGATTAATGTTTTTCCTGCTGTAAACAACGATATCTTGTGGTCAGAACGCAGTTTTTATAACAGTCCACATGGCTTTGAACAAGTAATATATCCCTGAGACAATAATATGAGTTTGTTACACAACAGCATTTCTAAGGCACATTATAAATCAGTTCTAAGAAATTGCTTGGCATTCATTACACAACACTCTTTAGTATGTTTCCAAACCATATATTAAAACATTTATGGCACTAGTTTTCTGTGTTAAGATTTTATAGATCATCTCTCATGCAACAAGACAATATGACAAAGCACTATAATTGAAAAAAAAGAAAAACAAGCAAATAGAACAGAGATGAGTTAGATGTTTTTTTCCACCATCCCCCTGATGTCTAAGAGTGAAACTCAAGCTGAGATTCCTCAGGCTGCTGTCAGTGCTGTATATTAGACTGTGCCCTGAGGCTGTGCACCTGGGTGCTGCTGACACTACCAGCAGCAATGTTGACAATATTTATGGTCACTTCAGGGTGACCACAGATGTTTGAACATCTTTTGCATTTGTCTGGGACACTTCTGGGCATTTGTCTGCCATGGCTTCCTGAGTACAGAACTCGAAGGACTACATGTTTTTCCTCAACACATACACATCATTCACATTCACATTAACCCAGCCTTATTACACAGCAAATGATAGTGCTTGAACTGTCCAACAGGCAATGAATCATATACGTAGCCCCTCCGACAGACTTCAGTGGCACAGTTCTGTGTTAACATAGAAGTAGTACCTCCATTCGATCACCTCAGCCTTTTTTTCTTTGCATAATAAACACATAATTTAAGACTTAAAATATCATCTATAAGACCTTCAGTAAATGATCATTATTATTACTTTATTATGGAAGCTTGTTTCTGCCAATTCTGATTTTACATCTCACAATTCTGACTTTTTTCTCAGAATTTTTTATAGTTTATATCTTTTTATAAAGTTTATATTTTTTTATAAAGTTTATATCTTGCAATTCTGATGCTTTTTGAGTTTATATCTCATATTTCTGACTTTTTGTCTAAGAATTCTGAGTTTATAATTCTGACCTTTTTCTCAGAATTCTAATTCTCGCAATTCTTTTTTTTTTTTTTTGCCAAGCAATAAAAATAAATAAAGTACTTGTACTTTTTATCTCACAATTCTGATGGGTTTTTTTTGTTTTTTTGTTTTTTTTTGGTGAAATATAAAGTCACAACTGCGTTTTATTTATTTTTTTTGAAAACGATTACAGAGTGGGTTACATCTGAATATTTTCACACACATACAAAGATTTGATTGATTTCTTTCCAAAATTGCATCGACTGCTCTAAAATACAGGACTCCAATGTTTCAGGAATTTAGGACACAGAATAGGACATATGCTTATTTGATAACTGTTTTATTTCCTATTTGGGTTTGTGTATATGCTTTGTTTTAAATTAACAATTTTTTTTCCCAAAAGCATTGTTAGATGGCAGTGTTTCTTGTCATAGCTATGCCAAGATTTGATTTCAAAAACAGTATCATAGCTATTAAACTATATCTTGTTGTGATTTTAAATCTGTATTTAAACTCAGAACGATCTGAAAAGTAAAAAGCAGTGTTAAAGTCTGATTATTATAATCTGAATTCAAGTGATTAAGAATTCTGAAAGTCTGACAGGAATCAGTGTTGAATGCTACTGTAAGGTTAACCCTTCCTGGTTTAAATGGTTGAAAATGATTAACAGTTTAGAACAATTTAGAAAAAAATTAGAAATTTAAATTTAGAAAAGTAATCAAAAAGTAATGTAATGCAATCAGTTACATTAAGTAACTGAAATAGTTACAATACTTATTACATTTGAAATAGGGTAACTTCCGTAACCTATTACATTTCCAAAGTAACCTTCCCAACACTGCTGATTTCTTATTAAAATACTCAAGCGATGTCATTAAAAAAATGTATCAATTAAAAATGAGTTGGAAATTGCGTTTTTATATAAAACATGCCTATGCAGCACTATACAGGGATAAACTGTAATGAAAGACTATTGGGGCTGAATAGCAGTCATTAGTATTTGGGAAACATTTCTTATCGTATTGATATGCGCTAGGTGTGCAAGTGTTCTTCCCAAGGTGATTTTTTTTCAGTACTTTTTTCACAGTGTTTCTATGGCCTTGTTGCAAATAGTAAGAGTGAAGACCTTGGGACTTACAATATGCATTTCACTAGTGGGCTTTAAGAATGTGAGATGAGAGCAGAAATAAAATGCCTTTTAAATTATTGAGGGACTGTAAAAAGTTGCTGAGGTTTACATGTGCCTTAGCGGTGGGTGTGGAGGCGTAAAGTTTTCCTGTTCCTGTCCAAATGAAGCCATGTCTGTGTGATTGAGGTTTATAGTGGGAGGTCAGCAGAGCCCAGCCTCTGGGCATCATAAATCAAGACAGGGCAATAAACACAGACAGCAGAATTTCTCAGCATAAAGACAGGTGCCTTCTGCCTCGCCTGGACTGTTCCAGCATGAGGTTCAAGGTCAAGGTCAGTCCTAATATCACTGAGGGAAAATACCTTCTGCCATACCTTAAATGACATCTATGATACTGTTAGTTTTAGTCTTTCTCTCTCTCTTTTTTTAAAGAACAGTTTATTTATAATACACTTTTATTTATATTCATATAAGTGTTATATGAATAAAATAAAATATTACACTTATGATTCTGCAGCTGTTGCTGATGCTTCTCACATCATTCACATGCCAGTGTTCATGTACCTCAGAGAGAGAAATTATTTTCCTTCATTTTTTAATGCCAAGTGCGCTCAGAATCCAAAGGAATGCTGGAAAAACAAAGATAGCCAGAAACCAGAAAATGTATAGCTAAGCTTGTTTTTTGTCTCAGTGTAAAGAAAAAATGTTGAAATTCTTACCAGTAGAAATGTTGGAAAATATGATTTAAATACTGATCTTGTAATAGACATATTTAAACTCATAATTTCTTTACGGTAATTTTCAGATGGTATATAAATTAAGTATAAATCACTGTGAATTTAACATGTTAATTTAGTGTGATTCATTATTTAAAAATAATGCAGTAATAAAATATTCATGTAACTAATGCCCTCAGCCCATATGTAAATACAATAATAAGTCATTTTTCCTACCATTAGAGCCATTCATGCTTGGGTACATCATCATGTTTTTGTCCACAGTCAGTGCAGCTCACTTGCTACAACAAACAGTGTGTAAAAAAACAGTGTGAGATGCTACAAAACAGTAAAACCAAAGACTACAATCTGCAGACACACTACAGAAATACAGCCACTCATTTGTGGTCACATTTATTGTTGTTCTACGAATTTTCACAAGCAAAATGTAGTCGTTTCAATACTCCATGCAATAAAGAATTCTGCAGATTTTGCAACAGTTCCAAATTGGACGGAAAACCAGTGGAAAGCTGCTTGGTTTGAAAGTGACTTCTGTGTAAGTTATGCTTCATTCTATGCTACACCGAGGTACAAAAGCTAAAAGGTACTTTGTACATTTTTACCCCTAAATGGCTCATGTTAGTACTTTAAAGGGTTACTCCACTCCAAAATGAAAATGTTGTCATTAATTACTCACCCTCCTGTCGTTCCGAACCCGTAAGACCTCCGTTCATCTTCAGAGCACAAATGAAGATATTTTTGATGATTGAGAGTGGGCTGAAATAAACCATATACTGACTTTTAAATCAACTTTGTCCAAATCCAATTATGTAATGTCTGAATTATCTTCACTTGGAGGCTCAGTTGAAGTACCCTGATATATGTAATTAATTGTATTTAAATAGATTAATTAATCAGCATATCATGTTATTCATAATTTTCACTCAAGAACCTTTAACATCCATGAAACCCAGCATTGCACAAAAGGTTCTTCAGGTATTAAAATACCCTCCCAATAAGTAAAAATGATACTTTTACTTTAGCTGTTCACTAAAAGGTTCTTTGGGGAACCTAAAATGGTTCTTCTGGCATCGCTGTGAACCTTAGATAAATGCATAATGCAATGAAATCAGGCTAAGACGTGGGTAATTTCCCTTTAACCCCATGTAAGGATGCTAGAGCAACCCACATTTAGCCTTTAATGTCTGTGCACACAAATCAAGCCCGCTCACGTGCTAGTCGCCCTTCTTTGGCCCTTGTCCTTGAAATCACCCAGACAAAATGGCGAGGAAATTAAATTCATGTCACAAACCTTATGTTTTTTCATTGAAAAAGCCCTCTGCGACAGGCCATCCTGGAGAGCACTGCTTCATTATTCACTATGAACTCTACAGGACCTCACACATACTCCCTCTGTCTCTGTGTGTGTGTGTGTGTGTGTGTGTGTACCGTATGTCCTGCAGTAAGTGGCTGAATTATTCACTGCGGTGCGATGATGAAGCAGTCCGACTATAGATTAGAGTGAGTGCTTCCCAGCTCAGACTGCTTCATCCGACACTCTCTCACAGCCTGAGTACTGACACATTCATTTATTCAGCCGTACAGGAAGAAGCCTGAAGCAGTTTAACTCTAGAAATGGAGAAAGTTAAATATCTCCAACCTATTCATGACAAACTTCTTGTCTAGCTTTCCATAGACTATTTTTTGGACATTATCTCGAGAGCATACGCTTTCTGCTAAGCCTATTTGTGAAAGAGATTAACATACATTTTAGGCAGCAAAAAAGGCAGCTTGTCATGAATAAGCCGGATTTAAGCTGTTTTTTAAATTCCATATATTCCGCGCAAGGTCTTTTGTTAGGCAAACATTACCACATGACCACTGCAATTAATAAGCTGAATACATCTGCATTCATTTCCAGAACGCAGAAGGTCTCTTCCAGAGGCAGGGCTTAAATTCGGGATCAGCACTGGAGCAGGACCATAATTCCAAATCATCCCTTCTGAGCTTTGAAGTCTAGTTCCCCTTCACTTGTTTTTGCTGCATTAGTGCTGTTCCAATGATGCAAAGCTACCTAAATTACATCTGTGAATGGTCAACACCTGGGTAGCACCTCCCCCTTCAGTGGTAATTGGTCCATAGAGTATAACATAAGCCACCTCTGACGCCCCTTGAGGTTAACGGCCAATCAGAGCGCAGCTTTTTTTAGCTGTATGGGGCAAAAACAGAGCGTTATCTCTTTCTTTCTCTCTTTGCGACACTGACACCAATTACCTTCACATGGGATCACGTTGAATTAGCAGGGTGTGAATTTAGACGGCATCAGCTTTGTTTGCTGAAGAGGAAATACTGAGGCATGCAGTGGATGCGGATCTGAAGACAGCAGTTAGATGTGTAATCAATATTGAAATAAAAATAGCATCAGTTTTCTGTTTTTTGTTAATTTTCTTTTTTTTTTTTGCGTCAATGCGATTCAAAATAATAAAAATAATGAGAACAGTAACAACAATGATAATAATAATAGTTATAAAAGAATCTATGCAAACATTTTACATGACAAAAATGAATATGAAGGTCAAGTTGAAGTCAAGTGGTAAAATGTGACAGGATTATAAAAGAGAAAGAGAAAGTAGATTAATATATAAAGAAAAATGAGAAAATAAAAAAACATGAAATAAATATGATTTAGCATCAATTTAACAGCTAAATTATTGCAACAAAATTTAATGCTCTTTAAAGTTATCACAAAGCGCTAAAAACAGATTTTTGAGTTTTCTTAACTTCTTGTTTTAAGTTTATACAACAAAAAGTTGAGAAATTTCCTAAAAAATAAGTTGAGAAAACTCAAAAATATGCTGAAGCTGGTTGCCTTAAACTTTTAAGTTGGCTCAACGTTTTTTTTTTTTTTACAGTGTAAAAAATATCACATAAAAAAGATTAAATGTTAATTGAAAAAAAAAGATAGATAAAAAATAAAAATAAAAAACAATTCAAAATATTAATAAAATCTAGTATCTCAGTGATACTAAAATAACACTGCTTTCATCAGCATGCTTGTCCAATCTAGTTTTGAACTTTTACTTGGACTGTTTGTATTCTTCTCAGTAAGTATCATTGCTCCTGAAGGGATATAATTCAGTGTCCCGTGAAATTTCATCATGGACGCTTTCTCATAAACAAAAGAATCAAGTTAAACAAGTTTTAGAAATAAAAGAAAAAGTACAGATTAATTACTGCACTCAAATGGAAAAAACAGGGATCAAGCTCTTCCTGGTGTAGCAGAACGGTATCACTTCTTACATTTGAATGCATATTAAACAAAAGCCTCAGTAAATCTCCCCAAATCCTTTCTCAAAACTATGCCAAATGGCTCTGTAAGAATTGCTCAAGCAAAATATTTACTGAGGCAGCTCAACTAGAAAGTCAGATCAGCACAATTTGGCCAGTTACTCAAACTGGGAACACGAGGGGCGGGTGAAAGGATGGCGGCTGTGAAGGTCCATCTGTGGCTACAGATAACAGACCCCAAGGATCCAGACATAAAATGACCACAAATATACAGGGATACTCTTCTGTAATATTTTACTTTATTACGGATGGTATTTTACACCTGGTTACCAATGCGCACCAGGTGTAAAGATGATTGTTCTAGTGAGTTTTTTGGTGACAATAAACCAAAGTTTGTAAGTTCTTGCAACATTCATACATATTTTAAATATATAATATATTTATTAAAATGATAAAATATGTAAAACAATCTGAAGACAGCACATTGCCCTGCTGATTCTGCTTTTTTTTTTTTTGGTATAGTAGTGTCCGACTTTTCTGAGCTTATACATGCTCTGTTAGCACAGTCTAAACAAAACTGCAAAGGGTTTCTGAATCACTGCTAAGTACATATACTAAATATGCATTATGGAATGCTTTTCACAGTACATAAAGCACAGTTTTCCAGATGACATATTACTATCATACCCCACTGAGCACCTTTGTTGCGCAGAGAACAAGTCTCACTGTCTGGGGAGCATTTAAAATGAAGCACAAATGTGAAATTGTCTATGGAAAACATAAACATATTAGGTTCATTAGGCATCACAAATACATTAAATTAACATTTTAAATAATGCAAATGCCTTTTGTTTCATCCACCTCTCCCCAACGAGGTAGCAGCTATAGTAGTAATTAAAAAGTGCCGCAGCCTCAGTTTCATCCGTGGTAATTAAATGACACAAACTGCTCGGTTAAGCGCCTCCTCATCTGGAGGGGAAAACCCCTGCAGTCTCTTCCTTTTGTTTCTGTCCTTGATAGTGGAGGGAGCCCAGATTAGCATAGTTCAATCATTACAGGATTGGATAGAGGCTTTTTCAGCTTGATGATATCTTTGATGAGCTACTGCGCAGCAAGCAGAAAGCCGCTTTGCATATTAACAAAGATTTCGGGCCCAGCTGAGCCGCTCTCACATTAATTCTCACAGCAAAGACTGATATGCAAACAGAGGCTTTCCACTCGTAGTGCATCTATACCTCGTACTGAGGAAATACATTAGCAATCAAGCTTTTTTTCTCTCTCAGTGAGTAAAGAGAAGGTCATTTCACTCTGTTTGTGAACACTGATGAGGTACTGTGTTCACGTCAATGTTTACCCTTTTCAAATCTGTTTTGCGTCTGGAAAGCATCTAATATTCGTACATCATTTTGTGGATGAAGGATTTCCCATCAAAAAACAAAACGAAACAACCTATCAATGGCACTTTTCCATTAAAACAGAATCCCTGTTTTTTTTGCTGCTTCCTACATAAATCAACAATCACTGCAGCTTCATATTCAAATGAATCTGAAGCTCAGCGCTATTTTAAACGGGGCCAGCTGTCCACTTCAGACTCTGTGTGAGGCTTCATTGACCTGTCAGGTCTTTTTACCCACCGCAGTGATGAACAAGAACACCAGCTCTTCACATGATGAGGACTGAAGCAGGCCAATGCATATTAATTCTCAACTTAGGATTTAAATATGGGGTACTTTCCTCAGATGACACCTTCAATTCATTACGTATGCTAATAAAGTCGTGACTGATGTGACAGGTCACAGGGTAGAAACTGTGTGTAATTACATGAAAGAGGGGCTAACAAAGGATAATTTTGTTTAAAATTGCTGCCATATTCAGCACTCGAATGTCAATTATGGATTATACAAAAGAGTCTGTCCATGCGGACAATTAAATGTTACCCAACAAACTGACGGGAGGAATTAGCGTTTTAAAAGTCATTTATAAAAACTCAGAGAAGCATTAGAAGGAAACATATAAGAAACATCTCATTTTCAAATAGTTGTTGTTGTTAAAACTATTCAAAAACATTTTAGTTAATTGAAATAAAGTTTAAATAAAATTAAAAAGAATAAAATAACCAAAAATGTCAACTAAATGGAAATTAGAAATGTTGCATTGGCAACTAACTGAAGTAAATTTAAGTACTGAAATTCCCAGAAAAATCGGTAAAGTCCTATATTATTCAATCATTTTACACCGGACTGCCTCACAAACGAGGGTCAGTTCATCGCTGGATTTTCATAAAGTTTGATTCTGAAAGAGAGATCAATACCAACGCTTCGTGCGTGAACGTCAGTTCCAGACAAAGTAAGTGCATCATATTTTGTTTTGAAATTGCCTTTCTGAAAGAGCTTCTTGGCGCTCTGTAAAGCTAATGTTGCTAAAGCTACCACTGTCTGTCCTTTTTTCACTGATGCTGCCTTCACATGCTACTAGAATGATCGTAAATAGGAATGTGGTAGTTAAAAAATGCATATGAAAGCAATGTGAGTAGATCGCTTGAGAGTTTCTGACAGTTTCAGTGCGTCAGATTGTTTGTTGCTGCTGGTGTGTGCCAGAGCATTAGCTTTTGATGCTCCGCCCTCTTCTGAAAGGGGGCCGGGAGCAGCATTCTGGCTCATACCCTAAAAGTGGCAACTTAAACAAGCTATAAAAAATGAGGGCATTTTGAGCTAAAACTTCACATATACACTCTGGGGACATCAGAGACTTATTTTACATCTTGTAAAAGGGGGCATAATAGGTCACCTTTAAAACTATTTAATTTAAAAAAAATTTTTTTAATAATTAAAAAGTATTTTAAAGTCATTTTAAAGTCATTTTAATACACTAAATAGTAATAAAACTGTTTAGAATATTTAAAAAACTAATAAAAATCAAAAGTACACAGTAAAATTACTACACATGAAAATAAATATTTAAAATTAATTTAAATGATTAAATTAACCAAATATAAAAATACAAGCTAATTCAAAATGTGAATTAAAACTATAATATTGTATAAATAACACTAAAATAACACTGTTTTATATCACAATTTTTACTGTATGAAGTGTGTAATTTCTGTTCCACTGTTGGCATCAGGTGGAATTACAAAAATAAATGCAAATAAACAAACAACTAAAAACAACTGTTATTTATGTAACTGTTAATAATGCTTCTTGAACACTCCCCCTCATTTGTCATTGGTTGAAATAACAAGTAGCCCCGCCTCAAATTCACACACTGTTTGAGCCAATGGTCAGCGTTTTGAAAAGTGCTTTTGGTAACACTTTAGTATAAGGACCAATTCTCACTATTAACTAGTTGCTTATTAACATGCATATTACGAGCATATTGACTGTTTATTAGTACTTATAAAGCACATATTCTGCATGACCATATTCAACATCCCTATACCCAATACCTAAACCTAACAACTACCTTACTAACTATTAATAAGCAGCAAATTAGAAGCTTATTGAGGCAAAAGTTGTAGTTAATGGTTTGTTAATAGCGAGAACTGGACCTTAAAATAAAGTGTGACCATGCTTTTAAAAACACTTAGAGTGAATTAACCTACAGATGACCTATTTTTAGTTGTCTCGACATTTTAATCTGGGAAATGAGAAAGTATTTCCTCATCCAAAATATTAGATGCTTCACCTTCAAAATGCCTTTGTTTTCTAGCCACATTTTGACGTGACGCCAGACATTTACGTTATTGTACCTGTGTGGAAAAATATGCTCACTTGCTCACAAGAGGCTACTGTAATATTAATTTGTCAAAATCAATTTATTTAAACAAGAACACAGAGTTTGAGTATTGCCAAAGCTAACACATATTCAGTATCTCAAAAAAGGACATAACTCACAGTTGACCAGACCTATTGACTAAGTGGAGGTCAGAAAAACACCTCAGCGTTCTTAAATAACTGCATGTGGCTGAGTGCATATTGTGGAATATAAGTGATGACAGGTTAATCCAGGCCCCACTGAGGATGAAAGTCCTGCTATGACAGTAGTTCACACTCAACAACAGGATGGAACTAAGTATGTTTTCTCTCTGAGCGCTCAGTTGATCTCAGCTAGCGCTCTGGAATGTCCCACTACAGACACTATAATGTGTTGAACAATACGGCGCTCCATACTGACTCACGACACTGGGACTTAACCGAGGCTTCCATAGTCTGTGCTCATAAAGCAGGAATATTAAATCCAGAACCGTGTGGTATCTCAATGGTTAACAACCATCTTAATTGGAAGGGTGGTGGATGAGACAAGTCATATGAGTCATGACTGAAAAATGCTTGGATGTCAATCTTCAAAAACACAAAGAAAGAAAAAGCTTTTGTTTGAATAGGGAAAACGCATGGAGAATATAAGGACAGACAGAGGAGAAAAAGCTCTTGAATTCAATATTAATTCAACTTTGGACATCTCAGGTGTGAGGGTCAATGCCAAATTAAATGTGTCCCTCATAAAGAAAAGGACAAATCTTAAACCTAGTTTGAAACATGTGCCAAGTTCATAGAAATGTTTTGAAAAGCTTTTTTACCATTTTTAAGAAAAGAACATTTTAAAACGCCATTCGTTACACCTTGAATATATGCGAGTGTACACATCATCTTAAAGTCCCACTGTAGTCAAAAATGTTATCCTTTAAAACTCATTAATATTGCATATTTAAATGTTTTTTCTTGTGAAAATAATTTTCTCAGGTCTTAAAATAGCTTAAATGTAACTCTACACCCTTGCCTCATTTAATATATGCAGATCTATGAATATGCAAATTAGCCCCGCCTCCACTCAGTCACACCAGCCAGCCATGAGCCAGGGCCTCCTGATCCACTAACTGAACTGTAGTAAACGCGATACAATGGCAATGGCAAGTAGAAATACTGGGGTAATTAAGCCATATATGTTTGAACCAGAAATAAGCTACTATGCTCACAACGTAAACAAGGAGACTGATGGCTAACTTCGTGAGGTAACATTATCTGTTTACGCTGGTTTGTACACGGATAATGACTGATAAAACTATGTTTTTACTAGCGGACAACTACAGTGGATACTGTGACATTCGTTAAATTTACTTCCTTGACGATATTGTGTCCTCAAAATGTCTTGAAGACTCAAATGCAGCCAAGTTTGTGATTCCAATTCGTGCCCGCGAGCAAATGCGAGTGAAGTGCGGATGTCAATGCGGGAGAGGTGAGTCTGACTCTGGGCTACTTTTACACTTTTATTATTCAAGATAGCAGTTCTAAATACAAATAAATAACAGCACACGCCATCGTAACAGTTAGCGAAACATCTACAGAAAAATATAACTGTTACCGGATTAACCTGGCTGCCTTCTCACCAGACCCTCTGCTTTGCAGCACAGTTAATGATATGCAAATGATAGGATCCCTTGACGCGACTGGTTACTGAAATGTGTGACGTAGCAAAAAAAGGGCTGTTTCAAACCGCGTTTCTGTGACCGACATTGGGAAACTACAGTTTTAAGGAGAAAATACTCAGCAATGGTGTTGATAAATGGATTGGCACATGGTTTGTCTAAAAGCATATTAAAAACACCACATAGACAAATAAACAACATAAAGTTGATTTTCACCATAGGGGGACTTTAATAATTACTTTTACAGAAGTTTTTTTTTTTTTTAATATTATAAATTATTAATTCATTTTTTTTTTTACCATAACACATGACCTTTTACAAACTGAATTAACCTTAATTATTTAGGAGACTTAATAACCTTTACACAATAAAAGTTTAAAGAAGTTTAAAGAAGTGTTTGATCACATTTTAAAAACGTAGTGAGTTATTTAATATTACGTTTATTAAGTTAACATATTTTAAATGTAATAAATTGCATCATTATAAATTTGTAATTACAAAAATATAAATAAGTTTCAATAGAAACATTACATGTTTACTACAAATGCCTGTCAGTACACTTAGGTCAAAGACAATAGGAGCAATTATGAATTAAATATGAATTCTATAACTAGAACTTAATATAAATTTAAATTATAATATATTTTCACTTAAATGCAACTAACATACAATTATGTCCGTAAAAAACGTACTGTTTTTGAAAGTATGCTAAAGTGTACTTCTTTTTAACAAGGGTCGGGTCCTTTATGATGTCATTTCTGTTTGCGATGAAATCAGGACAGATATATATATATATATATATATATATACTATATATATACCACAAAGAAAAAAATCAAAATACATTTTTATATACAAAATTATAAAGATGCTCATGATAGAAAGTTGTGTTCAAGTCATTGCAAGAGTGTTGTCACATAGTCACTAGTTTCTAAACAGAAACGATAAACATTTTCTTTATTGCTGAAAAGAGAGAGAGAGAAATCAGTTTACAATGTGACGTGCTGCATGTCAGCTGCCACACTAGCATGTCACTGTAGGGTCAAAGGAGTCATTTAAACAGGTTAGGAATGATTCAAACGACCTAATTATGTGATAGCTGCTGCGACATGACAGGTGACCTTCCAATGAAATTAAAGAACAGGAGACTGTGTCTTTCTCATTTAAATTTGTAGGACGTCCTGTGGCAGTATTGGAGAGTTTCCATGACCTTACAGTCTCTATTCATCTTGGACAGGCAGAAGATGCTCAAATGCACTGTATGTGTAAGTCATCCCAAATGCAGACGCTCTTGCCAGTCAGTGGGATGATATCCGGAATAGTCTTAGGAAATATGATGAGACCAGGGTGTGTCAGAGGAGCCCTCATGCACGCATTATAAATCCTGACAAGTTCACCGCAGCATATCTGCAGATATAATACTCCCATAATGACATCCTCACCTTGACTCATTCCTTATTCCTGGCAGTGTAGAGGTTTCCGTGGGACTCAAGTACATTCAGCTGAATGAAATGAAACTAATGACATGCGGTATTTGTCAAGTGAAGAGACAGATGATAAGGCTGTGTACATTTCACATGCATAAACAGACTATATGTGATTTAGACTTTCCACAGCTCTGTGTTTTGGTTGTTGTCATAGATGAAGAAATGATGGTGTGGTTCGGTGCAGCGCTTGCAATAAATCTTGTGAAAACAATATGATTTCACAATCTATGGCACAATTTTCCTTTTAAATGTGTGATTCATTATTGCTGCAATAGCAGCTCCCAAACATCAAGAATTAACTCGTTATGCTTGGAAAACCTTTACAGTTTCATTTTCAAGAAAGTATTCATTTTAATGACTCTAAAATGACAAATGGTGTAACCATCAGGTAAAAATTAGCAACATATTTCAAATTTTCCTTTTAATATGAATACATGTGAGTACTATCTATCTATCTATCTATCTATCTATCTATCTATCTATCTATCTATCTATCTACACTATATTGCCAAAAGTAATGGGTCGCCCCCTTCTAATGAATAGGTTTGACTACTTTAGTAATTTCCATGAGTACAAATCTTAATGTTAAAGCATATAATGATATTCTAGGAAATTGTGTGCTTCTAATTTTATAGCAACAGTTTGGACAGGACCCTTTTCTATTCTATTCTATTCTATTCTATTCTATTCTGACAATGCCTCTGTGTATAAGGCAAGGTTCAAAAAGGAAATTATTGATTCAGTCAGTGTGGAAGAACTTGACTTGTCTGCATAAAACCAAGTCCTAATCCCAGTTGAACACCTCTGGTGTGACTGTAAATGCAGAGCTTGAGCCAAAAACTCATCAACAAACTCCAATGACTTGTACATATGGGTACAGTCATTTTAGACACTTCCAAAACTGTTGCAAAAGAGATGGAAATACAATTTTTAAATACATGAATGATGTTCCCATGCTGTTGTTGCCACAGATTTGGAAGTGCATTTTTCTGTTCTAAAGAAGGGGGTGTCCCAATACTTTTGTCTATATAGTGTATGTACAAGTCATTGGTGTTTGGTGATGAGTTTTTGGCTCAAGGTCTGCATTTACAGTCACACCAGAAGTGTTAAACTGGGATTAGGAAATTCTGATATTTTTCATTAGAAATTTATGATATTTGTAAAATAAAATTCAATTCAATTAAATGCAGTAAAATAATAAAATAAAATACATTTTTTAATATATTTAATTTGGCTTTTTCTTCAATATGATATCACAACAGTGGTACCACCATGACACATGCCTCCTAAAAACATCAATGTTTCATGTCCAGTTTGTGAGAGATTAGCATTTAAAATATCATTTTGCTCTAGGTATCCCTCACCACAAAACACTAATACACACCAGTACGAAACGCTAGTTCAATGAGATACAGTGCAAACAATGGACGAAGGGGGTTGTTAGATAGACGTGAGCTTAACTTGAAAGAAGCACAACAAAAGGTTGCTCTTCACCGTGCCCTTTGACCAACAGGAATAAATTGCCCTGGGCTTTCTGACCCCTCCATACCACTATGGGTTTTTTGCCTGAACCACAGCCAATTTCACCATGTGATGTAGATCAATACATCTCCACTACAGTAAAAACGGTAGAAGGATGGTCCGATAGGTCAAAAATCATTCCGTCTGTGTGGAAATGAAGGAAATCCGCTCAGCGTATAATGGGTGTTACGCCGCGCTGCTTTCTTTGTTCTCAGCTTAAGAACTTCCTTTATAAATGCTGTAGCCATCAACAACCTTATTTATCTTCACGGTTTAGAAAAGCAGTGCGGGAACGCGCACAAGAGATAAAGCTTTCTGGAAAAATTGTAATTTACTCAAGAGCGATGCTCTAAAAAGGTTTAGCTGATTCAAGGTTCAGATGTATGACTGTGAATCAGAGACAACAAAGAAGTCAATTCTGAAGAGTACCAGAGACAGCCATGAACCTCAAGCAGAGATGTCACAGTTATTGTGTGTTGTGTCTTTAGAAACACCGAAAGCACAGGTGGGGGAGAAACGCAGTAGGGCACAATATGACAGAGAGAGTCAAAATGAAAAACTGCAAGAGCTGCCTATTGCTCCTCTAAAGGTCACTGCACCAAGGTCAAACTGGGAAATAAATGAAGCTGACGGACGCTCTTAAAATCTGGTGGTGCCATCATTTAATTCGAACCTGGATTTTAATTGAACCTCTGCACTGACAGCATGACAGATCCACGGTGAGGCTGATGCTTCTAGTTGGCAGTATGACAAGCAGGAGGGGGCCAATGCACATCTGAGGAAAGAGAGAAACAAAAGAGAAAGCACAGCGAGCCGATCCTCGGCACTCGCTTTAGTTAAAAATTCATCCCTCGCTCATTAAGACAACCTTCCTCTTTGTCTGGTTTACACTTCACTTCATAGCTCGAGAAGCAAATGCCAGAGACTGAATCTCATAAATTCTGTGTACTATTTAATTGTTTTCATTAAAACATTTAATAAAGATTTTTTATGCAATTCTTTGTCAAATTTACTGAGTGAAAACTGCAATTTCTGAGTGAAAAAAGTGTATTAAGAACCAAAATATTATTGAATCATAGTCTAGATAATAAAATAAAATAAAATAAAATAAAATATGTAGTGTTGGGTGTGGAACTCTTTCCTTTTCACAGGTCTTGATCATGTATTGAAGAGTTAAACTACTGAAGAGCTACACATCTGTACATATACTGGGATCTTGATTAATGACCTACAGGCATACAGAAACCAAATTGTGGGTTTTTGAATAATCTGGAAGATAATTGGTAAGGATGGTGAGGGAGGATGATCAATAGTGTCTATAAAGTGCAGGGGGACATTGATTTTCTTTGACTTTAATTTGGGAGAGCGGACTGGGAAACTGAGGGGAGGGTCAAAACACACTGTAACAAAGTGAGGCTTAATATCTGATGAAGAATCATTAGGAAACGTTTACAAAGGACAAACAAAGGAGTTATACAGGAAGTCTCAATAAATCCATACAGATTAACCTTGTACTGTAAAAAAACAAAAGTGTTATTGTTCCAATAAAGGTAAAAATGAAAACTGACATTATTTACTCAACCACATGTCATTCCACATATGCATGTATGTTCAACCTGCACCAAAAGTGTTGTATATGATTTGAGAGCTGCAACATAAGCGCATATTAGTAGTGAATAATAACCTTCATAATCAATCATATAGCTTCAATAGACCTGACATATAGTACACAAGGGTTACACTTTATATAACGATGCCCTTGTAATTATAGATTTAAGTACTGAGAAATATTACGTCATGGTACTCTTGTGAACGCGCGTGGAGACTGACTCGGAAGAGAAGAAATCGTTGAATAAAGTCATTATTATTGATTTCTGTGCAGACAAAAAGTTTTCATAGGTTCATAAAATTATGGTCGAGTCACTGATGTCACATGGACTACTTTAACAATGTCCTTACTGCCTATCTGGACCTTGAACGTGGTAGTTGCGTTGCTGTCTATGCAGGGTCAGAAAGCTTTTGGATTTCATCAAAAATATCTTAATTTGTGTTCCAAAGATAAACGAAGGTCTTACGGGTTTGGAACGACATGACGGTGAATAATTAATGACATAATTGTCATTTTTAGGTGAACTATCCCTTTAATTAACAACACGTACTTACTGCTATTATTACTATAGTAAGTACATACAAAGTGTAACAAGGACATTGTAAAATAAAATGTTTCCCATACAAATTACAGTAGTTTTGGCAGGTCACAGACACTCTCAATTGTTGTTGTCTGGAAAAGATGAAGAGAGATGATTTTTTTTTTCACAGAAGTAATAACAGGATATGTGGGGAGTAAATAAAGCCTGAATTTTCATTTGATAGTAATTTGATAGTATTTTAAATGAATATCACCCTTATAAATGACTTTTTACATTTATGTCTTTTGTTGGTGTAACCTAATGTGGTTAGGTTGTTTCAGTCATGTTAAATCAGTGGTTCTCAACCACAAAGCCAGGGCCCACTAGCGGGCCTCAGCAAACATACAAGGTAAAATAATTGTCAGGTTAGATAAGGTAGCCTAATTTTAAAAGTGTGATTTCTAGACCTTGAAAAATTAAGTAAATTTATAATGTTAACCCTCTATGGTACAGAGTTGCCACATGGCAACTAATTAATTTCCACTTATTTCCTTGTTATTCTAAAAAAAAACCCCAATATATTGCATTATAATATCCATGTTGCCATATGGCAACACTGACGTTATAACTCCATGGGCATTTTATAACAAATTAGGTTTGTCTTAAATATTTTATTGGGTAAAAATTTTATTATATATTTAAAAAATGATCCTTATCCAGTAAATCACAAACATCTGGAACAGACATGGGGCCTTCAAATAATCATGGTTTTGGACAGCGAAAGACCTTGGAGTCTAAAAGGTTGAGAAATACTGCATTAAATAATGATTTTAACTACAGTAAGTCCAGGTAATTTACATCAGGTATATTTTAGGATTTTGACAAAATATTTTTTACAGTAAATTTATTTAGTTTAATAAAAGATCAAACTTTATTGTTTTATTTTTCTTTCATTATCTTATTTGATTTGATTGAGGTGGTGAAAAATGGCAGGGCTTTGCATAAAGTTTCTTCTCTCAAGTCCTGCACTGTCAGAAAGGAGGATGCATCTAGTGCTCTCCTGATCAAAGCCATCATGATCTGCTGTGAGCCCCTGTGTCACATGCTCCACCAACCAGCACACACTTACACACAGCAGGAAGAAAGCACAGACACTAGCTTAAAAGCAACACATCCCTGATGACACACACTTACCCGAGTGAACGCTTTCACGGCACCAGGGGAACACACCGACACCTGCTCCAAAACCCAGAAACATTTCCAGCCAGACTTACACCTGAAATTCAAAAGTGAGAGCAAGAATGATGAATCAGGAATCGCTGTATGTTTCATTTACTTCCTAATGAGAGTATATTTTTTTACATTTGGTAACACAATAAGGTTTATACATTAACAGGTACCATAAATTAACATTGCATTACTTAAATAATAATAATGATAATTTATAAATATATACTGTTCGTTGTTAGTTCAGTTTTATGGCTTTATTGTAACGTTTTTATAGCAATGTCACACGATGCAACAGTGTAAAATGCAGAAACTTGTTTTAACAGCAAACTTGTTTTACAGATTCTTTCCATCACACATATCCAGGGAAATCCCCTGAAGGATGTTCTTATTTCAACTCGTGCAAACGGCTGCTGGCGCATACACACACACACACACACACACACACACTTGTGCTCATAAGCTGGCTGCAGCTGCGGAGGATCGGGTCCTGCCAGATGAAGCGTTTTTTCCCAGAAGAATATGGGTCTGGAGAAACCAGGTCAGGGCCAGTCCATTAGGCTGAGCAGGACTGGACCAGCAGGGCATCACTCTGAGCACAGCAGTCATTAATGGCTGCAGCTGAAACATGGGCGTTGGCAGACGTTCTTCATTTATATAGATTTGGGGCCAGTTTTGTAGTTTCCTGTAAATGTGTCCTTTCTGAGATACAATGAGCTGTTCTGAGGTCAGTGTGTATGAGTCTGTATTGCATACATGAGCACTGCACTGCTGAATCAAGCGTAATCCTTTGTTTTTACAATGCTCTCTCCAGAATTATTTTTAAGGTTTAAAAAATAGGACACCCATCTCTAACCTTTCAAGAATGTTGGTATAAAGCTTAAAGATAAAATACAACAAATGTAAACAATAAGAAATATAAAATATCAGCTTAAAAATCAATATTAACTAGTGTTGCTATTGTTAACTAAAAATCATTTTCAATAATTGAAATAAAGCAAATAATAAATAAAAAAATTGGAGATGAAAATCTAAAACAACAACTAACTAAAATTAAGAAATTAATATAATAAGCTATACAGAAGTATTAAAAACAAAACTGAAATAAATATTAAAATGAAAACTGAAAATACACCAAATAAAGGCGAATTCCAACTATGAATAATAGTATAATATAATATAGATAATATTAAAATAACACTGAATATTTGGATTGTGTATCATGTTCAGTCAAGCTGTAATAATGTCAAATTATGCAAAAGGTATAATAATAGTATTCACGGGTATGGGCCTTCAAGACAAAGAAGCTATAAACCATTTTATAATTAAAAAAATATTAAAATGTAATTTCCTTCTACCACAGAATTTGAGATATGATGGAAATGATTCAGTGCTGGAAATGATCATGAAAGAATTCTCCTGTGATGTACACTGCCGTTCAAAAGTTTGGGATCAGTAAGATTTTTAATGTTTTTAAAGAAGTTTATATGCTCATCAAGGCTGAGAAAATTGTAATTTTGTGAAATATTATTACAGTTATTATAGTTTTCTATTTGAATATACTTTGAAATATAATTTATACATGTGAAGCAAAACTGAATTTTCATCAGCCATTACTCCAGTCTTCAGTGTCACATAGTTTTTCAGAAATCATTCTAATATTCTAAATTAATTATTAAATAAGAATATTAGAATGATTTCTGAAGGATCATGTGACACTGAAGACTGGAGTAATGGCTGATGAAAATTCAGCACTGCGTCAGAAATAAATGACATTTTAAAGTCTATCAAATGAGGAAACCATTGTTAGAAATTGCAATAATATTTCACAATATAACTCTTTTTTCTGTATTTTTGATCAAATAAATACAGCCTTGATGAGCATAAGAGACTCCATTAAATCATTAAAAATCTTACTGATCCCAAACTTTTTAACGGTAGTGTATGTACAGTATTTCCACTGCTGGCACATTATAAGTGCACTAATTGAGTAAACTAGCGAGAAAAGTCTGAAAAGTGTTTTTAAACAGTGTATTTTCTGAAAGTCCACATGACCAAAAGTGTTCATAGTTGAAGAAGCACCATAAATGTTGGACAAATCCAAAATGCAGAAATAGAGAGACAAACAGCTGATAATGTTTGTGGAAGGTCATCATTTTCCTCTGAGTAACATCTGGAATAACACTTTAAAACATGCTGAGTCTCATTTTTCAAATGATCTTCCAGACTAATATGATCTGACAGCAGAACTTCAGTACTGGAACGACAGTGTTGTAGCTGTTCGTCTAGCAACCTCCCAAACAATCCCACGGCTGTTTGCACTCTTTTCGGAAACTCAGAAAAACTCCATCAGACCTGTCGAATATTTGTGAGGTCATTAGCTCAAGCAAAACACCATACACTAATAAAACAGGGGGGATTAAGAAAGCGCCACACATGTGCAACGTCAGAAAGTTCTTGAGAGGTTCCCCAGACGAGGCTAAGAATAGTCCAGACAGACTCCAAACCAAACAAACCATTAGACATTTCTATCTCACTCAAGGGACGCATTGGGTTTAAACACCTGCAAGGTGCTGAAAGTTCAATATTTTATTTGCATGCACCATAATGTAAGATATAACACAATTCCACCAAAAATTCTCAGCCATGTTCGTTACTTATTCTTTAAATTACCTACCAGCTCACAGGGTAGCATGTTAAGTTTACAGACAAAATTCTAGAGAAAGGTGAACTTAAAAGACAGCAAGAGGTTGAGCGAGTAGCATGCGTTAATGTTCTTTCGGTGCAGATTGTCTGGCAGATACATCTGCTAATGAATGATGAATCTACTGCGTGTACGGCCATTAGACAGAGGAAGTGACCGAACATGATGTCACATGTGATCTCCGTGACCACATTGGTTTGTCACATTTACAGTCTTGTCGTGTCTTTCTCCCGTGGCCATTTGTCTCTCAGCTGCTCCATGTTTTGCTTGTGTTCTTTTGGCACCGTGGTGGACTGAACTGGAATGAACCCAGTGCTGCTAATTCCCATTTGAACAGATTCAAACCTCAGCGGTCCCAGTGAACAGGAAATGGTTCACTTAGTGCAACTCGAATTTCAAGTGATGAAACAGCTGGATTTGGATTTAGAATGCAAACAGGGAGCAGCTGGGAGCATATGTGTGTACACATACACACCTTCTGTCATCAATATTTTAATGTAATACTGGCTCATGGACTATGATTATTTAACAGATTGATTTTTAGGTGAGTTACAGTATAGATATATATGTAAATTAGCAGACAGAATGATTCAGAATAGCTAATTAATAGCTAATCTGAATAGCTAATTATCTGCTGTCTAGCATGGCCAAAAATGGGGCTTAGCTTAAATACATATGTGACCCTGGACCACAAAACCAGTCTTAAGTCGCTGGGGTATATTTGTAGCAATAGCCAAAAATACATTGTATGGGTCAAAATGATCAATTTTTCTTTTATGCCAAAAATCACCAGGATATTAAGTAAAGATCATGTTCCATGAAGATATTTAATGAATTTCCTACCGTAAATATATCAAAACTTAATTTTTGATCAGTAATATGCATAGCTAAGAACACCATTTAGACAAATTTAAAGGCAATTTTCTCAGTATTTTGATTTTTTTGCACCCTCAGATTCCAGATTTTAAAGTAGTTGTATCTCAGCCAAATATTGTCCTATCATAACAAACCATACATCAATGAAAAGCTTATTTATTCAGCTTTCAGATGATGTAGAAATCTCAATTTCGAAAAATTGACACTTATGACTGGTTTTGTGGTCCATGGTCACATATAAAAGTGTCAGAATAGTAATAAAAATAATAATAAAGTTTTAAAATATGTTTGTTTGTTTGTTTATTTATCATAAATGATTGACTCATAAATACCATACAGTTTTTGAGAGTCAGACCACAGACATACAACATGAACTAACCATGTCTTGGTATAAAAAGTTCAATTATCTGATATTTTTAGACACTTACTGACCTTGACACACAGTCATGAGGGCCCGCAGGGGTCTTTCTGATGATATATTTTCAAGTTTTATGCTTTTTATTTATCTGTTTACACTACCAATCAAAAGTTTTTGAACAGTAAGATTTTTAATGTTTTTTTTAACCCCTTAACTGTCACTCACAGTTTTGAACACAGACATTATAGTGCACTATCCAAACTGAAATTTTTATAATTCATGAACAAAAACATTTTGTAACATGATATTTATGTACCATTTCCATGGTAATGCAATGTGTGATTTTAAAATGGGTTTCAAAGCATGAATTTTGAGATTTTAAGTTTTCAATTGATATATAATTTCTTATGATTTCTAAAGCGTGATAAGGAAAAAGGCAACTAAGAAGATGGTCTGTGACAAAGGTCAGAACTCCTGATTTTTTAGGTGGACTCTTGTCATAAATTAATCTAATAATTTTCCTACATAATTTAACAAAAAAAGTGGTAAAATATCTATTTAGGAGTCTTAGACCTTTCCAACGATATAGAGTTTGTCATGATTAGATCAGGATTTATTGTAATATAGTGAAGTAAACTTAGGCGTCCCACAGGGTGGACGGGTGACAGTTAAGAGGTTAAAGAAGTCTCTTCTGCTCGCCAAGCCTGCATTTATTTGATTCAAAGTGCAGCAAAAACAGTAAAATTTTGAAATATTTCTAATATTTCAAATAACTGTTTTCTATTTGAATATATTTTAAAATGTAATTTATTTCTGCAATTTCAAACCTGAATTTTTAGCACCATTACTCCAGTCACATGATCATTCTCTGATTTGCAGCTCAAAAAGCATTTATTATTATTATTATTATTATTATTATTATGTTGAAAACAGCTAAGTAGATTTTTTTTTTCAGGTTTCTTTGAATAGAAAGTTCAGAAGAACAGCATTTATCTGAAATAGAAATCTTATAATAAAGATTATCATCACTTTTGATCAATTTAAAGCATTAATAAAAGTATTAATTTCTATAATTCCCCCCACTAATGTTACAAAAGCTTTTTGTTTCAGATAAATGCTGATCTTTGGATATTTCTATTCATCAAAGAATCCTGAAAAAAAATGTACTAAACTGTTTTAAATATTGATAATAACGATAATAAAAAAATGTTTCTTGAACAGCGAATCAGCATATTAGAATGATTTCAGAAGGATAATGTGACACTGAAGACTGGAGTAATGATGCTGAAAATTTAGCTTTGATCACAGGAATAAATTACATTTTAAAATATATTCAAATAGAAAACTAATTTTAAATGGTAAACATATTTCAAAATTGAACTGTTTCTGCTGCACTTTGGATCAAATAAATGCAGGCTTGGTGAGCAGAAGAGACTTCTTTAAAAAAACATTAAAAATCTCACTGTTCAAAAACTTTTGACTGGCAGTGTATTTCTAATTCAGAAATTAAAAACATATTCATTGGAGGTGTATTCAAATCATTGTATAAATAATTAGAAAGTATCACCAAAATAAATGTGTCATGTCACCAAAATAAAAAAAATTCAAGATAAACTAACACTTCACTATCCATTATGATATCAGACTCAGAAATGTCAGTCCACGCCTGAAAATGCTAATGTTTTTATTATTACACCTGGTATGAAGGCCTGACAAGGCTTGGCATAGTGACTGGTTTGTTATGAAATCTCCTGCAGGAATTATGCATTACTTCCTATATTTAATATTTCAGTTTTTGGCAGGTCTGACTGAGCCCTCTAACCAGCCTTACCTGCTTTATGCGTGTGACTTTACCTGCAAAGCACATTCGTAAGGGTCCCTGGGGCATGCCCTCTCTGCATGTGCACACATTAACCCTTCACTAACACACACACTGACCTTCATTATCTGCTCTCACTCCTCCTGCACCCCCCTCTCTTCCATTCACTTCATTAAAGTGCAAATCCACTATTGCCAGTATGAATACAGCTCAGACAACATTCAAACTGCTGGGGCTCTGCAGAATTTCAATACATTTTCTCAATGCTCTATTCAATCTAGCCAGGATCTTGTGTATGAATGTGCTTAAAGAGAAATATTACCATTGGACTAAGTGATAAACCTAATTCACCACACATCCTAATTTCAGTAACTGCAGACAATGACAGAAAGTGTTGTCATGAATAGCATTTGTTCTAAAATACAATGCGTCATTAAATTAAAAATGAGGGAGAATGTGCTGCGCCCAGTTCATATTTTTACATGAAGCTGCAAAATATATACCTTTTTAAATCATATTTGAAAAACATTTAATAATAATAATAATAATAATAATATTTACAATTTTTCTCAGTCGCTTTGGTACATTTCTTGAATCATTCTTAATATTTGCAAAGCAGTATGTGCATTTCTCAAAACTGCACTATATATTTTCCTGTGTATGTATTTGTATAAAGTATATTTACTGTTACTTTTTCCATCGAAAACGTCTTACATTCTTCATCACTTGTCACTCAAGATTCATCAATTCAGAACACATTTACAAAAAATGTCTAATAGAAGTGTATGGAAAATATGCTTGAAAGATTGACAACTAGCTCAAACATTTTGCATTGAGTGACTTAAGCAATGTACACTGCCCTCCAAAAGTTTGGAAATGCCCTAGAAAGTGGGGTTTTGGACAATATTGGCATGAATCCTTTTTAATTTGTGATTATTTTGCACTGATAAGGGACAACACAAACTACGAACTGGTAAGACTATTCAACAGAGAACCAGTATAATATATTTTGATCAACATGATAGAAGCAACTGATAATGTAGGAAACACCAGACAATTGTGCATAATCAATTGCATGAACGTGCAAAAGCATTTTTGTTCAAAAGAAAGAGAAACTGCTTTTATGATTTGCATGTGATGTGGAGGTAGAACAAGTAGTTTTTAAAAATTCAGTTGTGATCTGAGAAATGTACTGTACCAAAGACTGAGAAAATACTGTAATAACATTTAAATTATTTGTAAAAACAAAACAAAACAAACAAACAAAAAACACTAAACATACTATATCAATAATAATAATATTTTTAATTTCATTTATGTATTTATTAAATCAGGGACAATGCAGTAATAATAAATCAAATCAATGTAAACTGAGCCAGATTTAGCCAGGGTGGCTACTTTTCATCTATAGTCCCAGGGTAGATTGATGCATAAAATAAAATAAATAAATAAATGAATGAATAAATAGATGTATATTATATTTTAACTGGGAAACGAAACAAAAGAAAACAGAAAAATGATTAAGAAAATTATAAAATCTAATGTGAACAAGAAATATGAGCAAGCTATAGAAATCTGTTTATTTGCAGGCACTGGTTGACTTGCTTCAATGTAGCAAAAGAACAGTTTTGTGTAACATTATCTACACTTGCAGATTGCAATTTTAAGTTCACTTCATAAGTCTTGGAATATTAAGTAAGCTTTTGAGAATGCAATAGTGATTTTAAATCCATTACTCTGTTTTGTGTTTCTGCCTGAGTATGTTTTCTGAAGCTCATCATCAGTTTCCACATCAGCGGTTTAATATTCAGCTCCACTCGCGTTGATGTCGGTGTGAGGCACATTAGTTGCAGATGACGTGCATAATGTTCAAAGCCTTGACTAGAACAGTGTAATTAAAGAGATTGACTTTTGTTGCAAGTAGCTGGATGCTTTGAGCCTTTTTGTGCTGCAGGCCAGTTCGGCGGGGTCATTAGATGATGTTTTTTTTTTCTCTTACGCCTTTTCTTCCCATAAACAAATTTGTCATACAGAAACACAGTACAAAAACAGAGTAATCATGTTAGCGCTGAGAGAGGAAATGACTTGTACCAAGCCATTAGTGTTTCAACAAGGCAACACAAGAGAGGGCAGAGAGAGAAGCGAGAGAGGGAGGGATAGAATGAGAGAGACCAAGGACGGAGAGCGAGAGAGAAGACACAAAGGAAGAAATAGAAAGAGATAGAGATAGAGAGGAGGAGGATACATACAGAGAGCCTAAAAGAAGAACGGTATACACAGGAAAAAAATAGTGAAAGGAGGCAAGAAGCATCTGCAGGAGAGGGGTGTTTAGCTCATGCATAATGCATCACGACAGAATTTGGGGAAAAAAAGCTTTTCTAACTAAAAGCTGGAGGCAAAAGAAAAGAATGACTTCACTTGCTTTTTGGCTTGTCTTATCTCATCTCCTCTTTCATTCTTTCTTTTGTTTTCACTCTTGAGCTGTCGGAAGAAGACAGATGCAGCGAGGGCTAATGCATCCCGAAACTACTTTTGTCTGCCGAGAGAAAAGGAGAAATAGAAAAGAGAGAGCTGAAAATGAAATTTGTGCCAAGGCCACAGATGATGCATTTTTACTCTTAAATGTGGGTGTGGAAGTTCTGTAAAATAAATAAATAAATAACACTGATTCATGAAACATGGAACAAATGCTATAACATGCCATTAGTTTTTTAAAATAATAGAAACGTTTTCATATTAAATTCACTTTGTGATTACTACAATACAAATAGTTTTGGTTCCCATTGGCTTCCATTATATTTATGTGTGGGCATTATATTTATACAATGGGAACCAAAAATATTTGGTTATCAACATTCTTCAAAAACTGTCTTTTGTGCTTCACAGAAGAAAGAAACACAGGTTTGGAATGACATTAGGGTGAGCAAATGAAGAATTTTCAGTTTTGGTTAGATTATTCCTTTAACACAAATGTACCATTTCATTTGATTTGTTTAACCAAAATTATCACATTATCATTCACTACTGTCCTCAGACCATATTTCAATAATTCATATAGATTAAAGTATAAACTAAAAATATAAATACACAAATTAAGAGACATTAAAATACAGATCTTTTAAAGCAACACTTTTACGCCACCCCACCCCCACAACATTTTTATTTTTTAATAATTTCATATATAATTTTTTGCCTTTGTTAGTCTTGTTTCATCCCAGTAGCCAAGAACCAGTGATAAATAATTCTCCGTTCTGGGTGTATGAGCTCTTCCTAAGGAAATATGCCAGCGGTGTCAATTATTAACACTTAAGAAGCATAAATATTCAATGAGCCTGATGCCCCATTTCAAGACGCTGAGCAAACAAACAACAAAATGATGGGAAAACATAGGCAAATATGCAAACTGAGCTTGCTACATGCATCCTTCTAAATTAATATAAATGCATTCATTTCTCTTCATGACACAAATATTATTAAAACTGAAAAGGAAAAGGTGAATGTGTTTACTTACGTACAGCACATCATTTACAATACTCAACATAAAAAATGTTGCACTTAATACACCCACACCCACACAAACTATTTCAGCAAAAAAACAGTTTATCAGTATATTGATCCCCAAATGGAGATTTTACTAAAATAAAATGGAGGCATAACCACAGCGATGGGTAAAAATAGACATGGACTTTGCCTGACACTGACAAAAAAAACCAACAAAAACAAAAAAAACAAAACAACTATAGCTCCTAAGTGCTTTCATTTCCTTTAGGTCCTGCTTGCAACCAGAGAGTTTTCTATGAGCTATTAACTCTCTCTCTCTTCTCCTTCATGACCCAGTTCTTGAGGGGGAGCTCTAAGGAACTGAGAGGAGTCCAAAGACAGGGCAAAGCATTATATTCTGGTCTCTCTCCTGCTTAGTATCTAGTTCTGCACCTTAAGCCCCTTGTGGCTTCCTGACCATGTCCTGGCCCTGTGTCAGCTGTACTTGTGCCATGTTTAGACACAGCCAATGACATTCACACTCTGGTCCTTACAGACTAAGCTGCTTCTCTGCTTTGACGACATGACTGTGGGATGTTCAACCGGAGCTCCACTGAGACAGCTTCCAGCACTTCGAGGCAAATTATAACTGAGCTCCTGCTGAGCCGCCCCAGGACATGCAGTCTGGTTCAGGAACAAATTCTGTGTTCTGGTCCTCTGCTGGTCTCAAACAGTCCGGAGGCTGCGGAAAGTCTGTTGGTTCTGCTTCTGACAACTAGCTGCGGTCTCTTTTTTCTGTACAGTGTTTCAGGCGTCATTTTTCAGTCTGCAGGGAATCCCAAACACACTTGTACCAGGGACTTATTGCTAAAAAAGTGGAGAGCATACACAGGTGCAGTGTTGGGGAAGCTGTTTTACCCCTGTAAATCCTGCCATAATTTTTGTTGAACTTTTAGACAAAATATAAAAGAAAGATTGTATATTTTGTATCAAATTGAATACAACAGGCTTTATGGCTCATATAGTACAGAATAGTATGAATATGCAGCTCATAAAACTCGATATTATTCAGAAGCCGAAGCTGAGCAAAAATATGCAGTTTTATGACCATTTTTATTGTGGTGAAAACACATAATGCAATGCAATATAGTGATGATGGTGAGATGTGCAAATAGCTCTAGCTTGTACTATTCTAAATGATGTCTCAAACTTTGTATTACAAGCACTTCTTATGTTTATTTGCCTCTTTATGATGAATCGCTTGTTGTATTGCTAATTTGTAAGTCACTGAATGAATAAATGTAAATGTTTATTGCATTATTTTAGTGTTGTGTGTTACTCTGTGTTGTCTTTGTGTGTTTGATCCTGTGCACCATATACATTATTGTATTGGCCATGATTTATAGACAGGCATTATTATCTATTTTACCACCTCTATCATCGTGATGGTAATCAGTGCTTTTTAAGGCAAAAATATGATATTAAGTAGACTGGTATATTAACATTATATATTATACATAAACACTGAACACCATATTTTATACAGTAATTTCATGTGAACCACAGATTCCCATTTTACTGTAAATTTAACAAGACATTAACGCTTATACATAAGGGGCAATGCATTTTAGATATACAACAGATTATGAACTTTATAATTTAACCAGTCATATTTTTATGGCATAAAAAAAAGGAATGGAACCTTTTTTTCAGTCTTTAAATGAATGAATAATATTAATTAGGCTGACAGCATTAAACCTGAACAGGTAAACACAACATAATTTATATAACCAAGCTGAAGATATAGTGATGAACAGCAGAATTTAACAAAATACTAAAAGATCTGAAATGCAACTATTAGAATCAGTAAATCAGTTTTTTAAAAAATGGTTCTTATCCAAATGAACTGCTTCAGTAAAATTAATCACGTGTTTACATTATGCTCTGACCATCTTTTTGAAAAATACAGAAGACAAATATGAAACTTCTGAAATATTTACACTCCTTTCAGTATTTTAATATCTCTTTATGTGATGGTGGTCTTAGCTGTGTAAACCAAAAGTACTCTAAACACACATTTGCTCATATATGTTCAGTCAGAAAAGGTGAGTCATGAGCTGATTCACATAGCTTTATTGGCCAAAGTTAAACATTCGATTTCAAGAACAGCCTGTAAATCACAGAGGGGCATTAACCGCCATAATAAGCAGTTATAAACATTCACAGCAGAGCTGGTTTCCCAGCGTGCTCCACGTGCGTGCAAGCCTCCCTCAGTGTTTACGTTTCTCTGACAGATAACTGAAGCAGAAGGCTTACATTGAAGTTGATGCAGGGTGAGTTTGCCCTGCTCCTGTCCTGTGAGAGCTGCTGGAGGGGAAGAGTGGGGGAAAACAGGAGTGTCAAATGAGGGTGTGATAAATGAGGAGCACTCTGTTGTAGAACACCATTTGTTCGGAATGACATAAATTCCAGGTTTGGGATTTTTTTGGATCACCTAAGTGAAGGAAGGGAATGGGGGCAGTCTAAATGAACTTTTTAAAAGCACATATTTTCTGTTTAACACAATGCCTAGAGATACATTGGCATCAGCCGATGAATGTGACTATATAATGTTGTCGTTATTGGTCCAATAAGTAAAACGTGAGGGTTTATTAAAGCCAATAAATTATAGCCACAATCACAATGCGATCCCACATTATTTATAGTTGGCTTATCTATTTTTAAACACAAATAAAATATTTTATAAAACAAAACAAATAAAATTTGCTCATTTTTTTTCATGCATAGTGCAGTCAGATTTCTTTATTCTGTTCTAATTATTCCTTGTTATAGGCATTTCAATGTTGGCCCATCTGTTAAAAAGATCACATTAAAAAAATAAGCTTGTTTTTGCAGAATCTGTCAAAAAATTAAAAGCTAATTTTTTTTTTTTTGTTCCTCCAAATGTACAGTAAATGATGTTCGGTATCATTAGAATCCCACAGAAATCTGAACTGTTTTTGCAATCAGTCTCACAAAGATGTAGATTGGACAATGTATTGTTTACAAGTTCCAAAATATAAATAATTATCGGTTATTGGCATTGACTAAAATTTCCATATCAGTGAAGTTTAGCGTTTTAGCTCTGGATCACAAGAACATCTTACACTGTTAAACGATTTTATAACAAAATACTATTTCAGTCTTTGTACTTTCACATTTAATTTGATGTGTTACTTGCCATTTCTTTGTAATTATTTGTGAAATTTACTAGCACTGAATGAAAATTGTTCTATCACAGTTTTTTTTTTCAGTACATCACACTGTTTTACCTGTATTTTGAATTTTGCATTGCAGTGCGTTATGTTTTAGGGTTAACGGAAATCTCTGTAAAAGGAATGGATAATGTTCTTTTTTCCCCTCAGCTTTCCAGGCTAGTTTAGTTCCAACCTGGCCTCATAAAAATACGTACCTCTGTGCACTTTCTGTGCGACACCGTTTTACATACCTTACTGAACGTTTCGCCGCAGTTTCAAAGAGAAATATCCACTGAGTGGGGCTAAAACACAGGTTAAATACGTGAACCCTGGCACGTTTTTATTATGTTGATATAGGTACGTATTGCTGTGTTTTTATTATGTTGCTACAGGTACATATTGCAGCTGTTCAGAATTCACATATCGGGGTCTGTCCCTAAACGTTAATGCTCTATCGTGTTGGAAATATGCCCTACACCAAACCCAACCCAAAACCTACCCGATAGTGTTAACAAATGCAAAACTGGTATAAAAACGTATTTGTTGACGCATCCATGCTAATTTCAACTGCCTTTTATGTAGATTTGAAGTGTTTTGTCGAAACGTAGTTACACAGGATAGATTCACAGGACTCCATACTCCATGAGCTACCGAACAATCCTACCATCTATGAAAACCCATAGATACGACGGTGGATTTGTGCGATGCTAACATTCCAAAGCATCAGTTTTCAAATCTCCTAGCATATTAATATTGTTTTGAAGTCGTAACATGATATTCTTAAAGTAATTGTGCGAAAAATACACTTTATTAATCAAAACTCTGTAAATTTGTGTGAAAAGGAGTAAAAGGTGTCGGAGTTTTACTGCCTCTAGTGTTTGTGTCTTTTGGAAACTGAAACTGCAGTAATATGTAGTTATTGGTACGTATTTCGTGTCTCGCTAAAAAGTGCACCCAGGTACGTAAATGCCATGAGACTAGGTTCTTGCTGGATACATGTCAAGCTGGTGGCATAACTATGCTGTACACTATCTGAGATTAAATTGTTTAGTTCACGCTTAGCTGACAGACTCAATGGTACAAGATGGCTGGTCAAAGACAAAGAAATAATAGGCTGATAACAAAGGTCACCGCCATCACTTACAGCAGAACAATAGACTGACAGATGAAGCATTGTGAAGGAACGGCATGGTGAGATACAGCCAACACATGAAACCTGATGAATGCGGTGAGAGAGGCATTATCTTGTTATAACATAAATTGTTTCACTGAGCCCCTTTCGTACCCTATAGCAATGGTTCACATAGATAAGAAGAAATGGATTCAGGTAATATCAGACTCTGACAGGTTTCAAGAAGCAGAAATGCTGTTTAATAAACCAAGAGATGTAGCCACATTTGGTCTGGCCTTGCTAGCTGTCTATTCATTCAAGCCTCTTGTAACACAATTTTCTGTCCACACTGAAAGCAGCATCTACTCAGCCAATCAGAGCTTTGCACTCTCTCGCAACACACTGCACAGCTGAAGAGCGTGAAACTAAGAACATATAAGAACCTTATATTTTCATGATTTCCATGATGCTTCTGCAGATGGCATATTTCTTATTATTTATCTAGTGGAACTTGAAGGATTTGCCATATGCAGTAATAGGGATGTGCAGTGAAAACATTACTGCAATGACAAAATCTGTTTCTGTAGCTCTATTCAGATAGAACCAAATGTGGGAGGGGCTCAAGCTGTAACTTGATTTCATTTTGCCAATGGAAAAATAAAGCTAAAATGAGATAAGAAGGTTCAGCTTGATTCAGAAATATAATAGCAACTCCCAACAGCATTGTTTTAATGTTACACTTGACAAGTTTGGATTCTGGAGACTCAATAAAAGGATATAAAAGACAGCCATCTGATTCAAACATGAAATTAAACTGTGTGATTTCATTCAAAAAGCTCACACTTATAATGGCTTCACAGACTCACCATTGCACTATATTTTTTGACATATTAAAAATCTAAATATATAAGAATACTTTATCTTTTATTCTTCAGCTTGCTGGATAATCAGTCTAATTCATTATTCGTTTTGAAGTCATTCTTTGTGCCTTTCTTAATAAGTTAGTATACATTAATATATACTGTATGTGCATACAATACGCTTGAATATTTTTCTCAGTTTCCACAATATATCTCTTTTGATGTTTAATTCACTACCATTTAAAGTTTTTTTAACGTTAAATTGTATTTTAAATAAATTATGTTCTTTTGAACTTTTTTGTTTCCATCAAAGAATCTTGAAAAAATATATAATGAGCTTGATAAAAATATAACAAGCACAGCTGCTTTCAACACTGATAAGAAATGTTCTGAAGGATCATATGACACTGAAGACTGGAGTAATGACTGCTGAAAAGTCAGCTTTGCCATCACAGAAATATTACATTTTTAATCAAATTACAATAGAAAACTTATTTTAAATTGTAAAATTACTTCTCAATAATGAAATAAAAGCAGCCTTAGTGAGCATAAGAAACTTCTTTCAAAAACATTATAAAAATCTTACCAAGGGCAACCTACTAAAGTACATCGCCCCAGTATTAAAAACCAAGTGACCAACAAAGTATAGCTAGTGTCACACAGTTGTACTGTTTACCAGTTCTAATTGCATATATTAGTTCACTGCCAAAATCAAACAAAGCTATAAAGTGACAAGTAAAATACACTGTTAAACAGCAACACAGGATAGACTCTCAAACAGTCTCCACTTTTAAACAAATCAAAAGAGAGGAACTTTACACGGCTGATTTAACGGAACGACACTCATAGCCACATCAAAGGAACCCTGCTCAGGTTCTCTGATGAGTCAAAACACCTCTGGCTATTATTTCAACAGGGTTTTGAACAGCGTACAGTTACAACAGCCCTGCATTCCACCAGTTCCTTGTGTAAATATTTGGTGTCGACGTCTCTCACTGAGAAGGGAGGGGCGGCCTGGCAGGAGGAGAGAGCGCGCCACGGCGAGTCCAAGAAGCAGCACGCTGGCCACCACAGAGGACGGACTCAAGCCATGCGGTTGCCTCCCTGGTAAGGACCACACACACAAAGGGCCCAAAGAAGCCAGGCCACCTCAGCGAAGCTGCGGAGAGGCAGACATGTTTGACTTGGAGAGCTGAGGAATGTAAGAGGGATTATTCGACAGTCTTGGATTGAACAAGATACGCCGGTTTTATATGGAGGCAGTGAAGTCCGCACTTCTGACAAGTCTGAGCCGATAACGTGACTCAAGTTAAATCAGAGGCCAAGTGTTTGTTATTTCTGGAAGAAATTGCATTGCCACTGTGAAAACTGAGAAGGGTGTATAAAACACAGGAACTGAACAAACAATAAAATCTTAAAGGGATAGTTCACCTAAAAATAGGAATAAATTACTTTTTACAATATTCTCAAAAAGAATACAGTTATTTCAAATTGTAACAATATTTCACATTATTATGTTTTTTCTTCATTTTTGATCAAAAACATGCATCCATGTTGAGGTGCTGCCACATTGGTGGATTCCTATCAAAATGGCGTAATTTACCAAGTTCTGTGAATGTCCTGGTAAAACAATAAATGCTGCACCTCAAAGGATTAGTTCACTCCAGAATTAAAATTTCCTGAAAATGTACTCACCCCCATGTCATCCAAGATGTTCATGTCTTTCTTTCTTCAGTTGAAAAGAAATTAAGGTTTTTAAAGAAAACATTCCAGGATTTTTCTCCATACAGTGGACTTCAATGGGACTCAACGGGTTGAAGGTCCAAATTGCAGTTTCAATGCAGCTTCAAAGGGCTCTACACGATCCCAGCTGAAGAATAAGCATCTTATCCAGCGAAACAATCTGTCTTTTTCTAAAAAATAAAAATAAAAATGTATAGTTCTTACTCGTCTTGCACTAGCTCTTTCAAACGTGAAGTCGTGGATGCGCATCGCAGAGTTATTGCAAGATGAGCATTTGTGGTTAAAGTGCCCCTATTATGGTTTATGAAAGGTTCATATTTTGGTTTTGGGAGTCCCCAACGACTCCCAAATGATTCGGTCAAAGATTCATTTTTCCAAACCCCTCCTTTGCGTGGCGCTAATCTACGGTGATTGGTCGGATTGGTCTCATTTTCATTTCATCATGCCTGTAATGCCTGATAAAGCAGCGTTTGTGAGCACAGTGCTGCTTGGTGTACAGCGTTACCGGGGAAACCGCTATTTTTACCGCTCCAAAAGCAGCACCAATGAATGAATTTGCATTTTCATTCAGACCAACAAGTGGGCGGGCAATATGCTAATGTTTCATGTTGACGTCAACATGAAACGGCTTGGGATTCGTTTTAAATATGACTCGTTTCAATGATTCAGAGTCGACTCTTTCTTTTGATATAACTTTATACATGGTGCACTTTCAGATTTAAAACTTAGCAGGATGTTTTCATTCACTTAGAGCTGTGTTACACACTGCATGAAAGGTAATTTTCAAAAATCCATAATAGGGGCACTTTAAAAAGTACATACATTTTTACTTTTTTTAAGAAAATGCCAGATCGTTTCTCTAGATAAGACCCCTATTCCTCAGCTGGGATCGTGTAGAGCCTTTTGAAGCTGCATTGAAACTGCAGTTTGGACCTTCAGCTGGTTGGCCACCATTGAAGTCCACTATATGAAGAAAAATCATGGAATGTTTTCCTCAAAAACCTTAATTTCTTTTTGACTGAAGAAAGAAAGACATGAACATCTTGGATGACATGGGGGTGAGTAAATTATCAGGAAATTTTAATTCTGGAGTGAACTAATCCTTTAAGATAATTTAAAGACACAAAAACTTGAAAAAAAAAAAAAGACTGACCCAATTTTTAAAAAAAAAAAATTATTTTCTTCTGTTTTAAAAAATATCTCAGTGTTTTCTACTCTGTACATTGAAAGCCAGTAGAGTCCGATGTTGTTTTAGACCCCACTTTCATTGTACGGTCAAAAGTAGGCTTGGATTGACACGAGGGTGAGTAAATGATGACAGAATGTTCATTTTTGCCTGAACTATCCCTTTAATTTAAGGTCCATCTTCTGGTTTCGAATGTTGAGTAGGCCACAGTGGCCGTAGTGAGGGAATCTGTGACAGGTGTCGTCCTATCAGCCGCACTCTGGCTGTAGGTGTCACGTTTATTATCCCAGGGCGTATGCGGTAATGATCGGCAGGAAGCATGTGT
>JAFVLL020002591.1:0-13965 GCA_021397915.2 Tor tambroides | reverse complement strand
CGCGATCCCGGCGACCGAAGACAGCGTAACCCCCACGCGCTGCGGCACGCCTTCGCTTAACCTGGACACCGGACCGAGAGCCTCTTTTCCTGGATCTCCTGCGGACCCTACCCGGCGCCCGACACAGCAACAAGTAGTCAGATGAGCCGGGATCGACGATGAAAGGAGGAGGAAACACCTGTTTGTAACTGTCCCACGTATCAGACAGGTCCTCCATTGACTGCTTTATTTGAAACAAAGAGTCCCGATCATAAGTCCTTAAAGCCAAGTATCCTTTCGTTATTTGGGCTGAAATAATCGCATATATTGACAAAATGACCATTGGCAATCTACACAGCAGGAGACGAGCCGTGGTACCGCCAGTCACAGGCGCCATCTTGCTCATTCATCTGGTGAGCAAGATGAATGAAATAGTATGAAATAGTATGTACTTTATGAGTACATACTAGTACCTAAAGTGTACCGTCCCAGTGCAGTTTTGTACCTTTTTTTTCTGAAAGTGCAGTATGAGACGTACAGTATTTGTGTGAAATAGGGTATTTAATGGGTGAAATGTAGGAAAGGGGTCTGACTTTTTTAAATCATTTGAACTGTAAAAAAAAATGGCTGCTACATACCACAGTGGAGCCAAGTTATTGGAGTAAGTTACATTTTAATAAAGGTTATGAAAACAACTTCTTTAGAATACTGTTCGCTGATGAATTGTCCACAAATGCGTTAATATATGAAATTGTTTCGATTTCTAATAGGTTTCATGTATATTTTAACTTATATGACAATATATTTCATATATGGACATGTAATATACATATATTAAATTTGCATATAGGGCAATTCAAATTTGCATATAAGGAAGCAGAATTAAAATTAATTCAAAAAATGATTTGAAAGCTAATTATAGATCATTTTTAATTAGTTTGTCAAGGCAAACTTTTAATATTGGCTTGAACAAAATAAAGTTACAGGCATTACAGACAGAGAAAATGATAGATTGGGGTTTGGGGTCAGTAGTAATAATATATACATACATATATATATATATATATATATATATATATATATTATTTTATTTATTTTTTATTTTTTTGTTTATGTTAAGTCTTTTATGCTCACCAAGGCAGCATTTACTTCATCAAAAACACATGTAATATTGTGAAATAGTATTACAATTAAAAATAACCATTTTATTTTAATAAAACTGTAACTTGCTCCAATAACTTTTGGTATGTGGTATGTAACAGCCACTTTTCACATCCAATCGATTCCTGATGGATAAAACCAGGCCCTTTTTTACATTTCCCATCTTTGAATACCCTGTTTCACACAGAAATGTCACATACTGCACTGAGGCAAAATCCTTTCAAAAGTAACTAATAGGATACTTAAAGTACTAATATTAAATGTAATTGATTCGGCAAAACTGAATTTTCAGCATCATTACTCAGTCTTCAGTGTCACATGATCCTTCAGAAATCACTCTAATATGCTGATTTGCTGCTCAAGAAACATTTCTTATTATTATCAATGTTCAAAACTACAGAGCCCCACACATGACATAAGGAAATATATAAATATATTGTGGCCATGAAAGAACTCGTTATTTATTTGTGGCCACAATTTACTAATTCTTTCCCTCATTTTATTTAAATTTATATTATTTATTTAAATCTGTTATCTATTATGGCCACAACATCTTTATTCGTGGCGATGATTTATTAATTTGTTCCCCTTGTAGTAAATTGTGGCCACATATTCATTCCCTCATTTGATTTAACTAAAACAAGGAACAAATTAGTTAATCGTGGCCATAAATTCACAAGCCATGAGTGTGTTCTTAATTTGTGGTCACAGTAAAAAATGTATAAAAAATAAATAAATTTTACCGACCCTGAAGTTTTGAACATTAGTATATGCAGTTGTGAGATGTGGAAACTCAATTCAAATTCACATTCATGAATTTAAAGTAAATTTGCCCAGCCATGGTATTAAAAAATCCAAGAACCCAACATAAATATCTGTTTTCAATTTTTGGTCAGATTGGTCCCCGTTTTGGAAATCATATAAGCATCTGTTAAATCTTAAATGTTCATAACTTGACTGTGTTTGTGATGTCTTCATGTGTCTATTGACTACTGATTGATCTCCTAAAGGTCAGCTGTGCATTATTCTACAAATGAAAGAATAGTTTGTATACTATATAGAATTCATGTTCAACTTTCACACTCGTAAGGCCTGCTGAAAGGTTCTGCTTATCAGTTCACTGGTATTATTGGCAAGTGTTCAGACGGCTGTCTCAAGGAGAGAGTTTGGCTCCAAACATAAAGATGTCCCTTCCAACCACAAAGGAGAGAGTCAAATTGCATTAAGTTTGGTTAGAGGGTTTTGGCCACACATACCAGAGCCTGGAGCCATGTCCTAGAGTTTGATAACACTGCAGTAGTAATGGAAAAATCAGTCACAGCCTTTCATGGGAGCATTCAGAGGTTGATTCAATATCCCTAAGCTGAAAATTGTTTCTTTCTCAACTCCAGAAGACATGCAGGTTGTTTTTCTCACATTTTCCCTGACCAGAGCACCAAAACCGCAACCTCAAACCTGGACAGGACAGCATGAGAAGTTCATCCCTGCTGGGATCTTGCCCTATTTGGGGCTGAGCTGTCAGGATAAAGACTGCATGCCATATCCTGGCCATAACGCTCTCGTCCCACTCAGAAACAATTACCCTCCACACCAACATTCCTCTTTCAATCCAACAATGCTTACGAAGCTCTGCGCTGAGGACACTGGACCACCGCCACAGAACAAGATGCTTTGTGTGTTTGCTTCACATATCTCCCAAGGAGAGATGAAGGAGGAAAAGCGTACCGGCCCGGCACTGACTGTGGTTGGATTCGTACAGGTAATCCTTTCTCTATGTGGTTAAGGATTCTGCTGATCCACGGATGAAGTACATGACATCCCCTGAGCTTTACTTTGCTTTGAAGAGATGGCAGATTGGTTTTTATAGATAATTGTCCATCTGGAGAAAGAGTATTTTGATGTAAGATTTTATGAGCTGAGAGGTTGAATCGGTTGAACAGCTGCAGTACATTATCAGCCTGCTGTGGTCAACATGCCCTGCCTTGGACATACGTCAACTCGCTTCACACTTGCACAGAATCGATGCTCAACAAGGTCAAGCAGTGTTTGATCAAAAACTGCAAAACCAAAAACAAATAATGGGACTCGGGGACTTGAGGAGAAATTCTTAATTATTACACATTTGGTAAAGGATATCACATGTTTTCATATTTCTTTAATAAAATGTGTCTTCAAGTAAGATCAAATAATCCAGTTCTTGCATTATATTGGTAGATATATGGGAGTTATGATACATTTTGAGAAGACAAGTATTAAAGGGTTTAGGGTAAAAACAGGGAGCTTTATTTTGTTTGTTAGTTTTTTTTTTTTTTGTTAGTTTTTTTTTTACAAAACCATATCTTGAGGATAAAATACCAGGGTAACTGAAACTCAAACCATAAAAACAATATGAAATTAAATGAAATAATAATCAAATGAAAAATACAAAAACTTTTTTTTTCAGCTAGTTGCATTTCTCATTTTCATTTATAATAAAAAGCTTATAGAAATGACAAAAACACAGCATAATTACTAAAATTAAAAACTAAAATTCAAAATGTTAATAAAAACTATAATAGTATCTCAATTATATTAAAATAACACTTTAATTTTTATTTATTTAATTTATTTATTTTTTGTATGAAATGTGATTATGGGTTACTGGCATAGGCACAGGCAGTGTTCTGGTATATGCATCTTTGTTAGATTATTATTTTGATAAAAACGTTGAGGACAAGGATCTTATGCAGATATCAGGGCCCACTAGGGGGCCTCAGCGACTTTCAAGCTGCTTGAAAGAAGACTTAAAATAAAATAAAATAAAGTAAGTTATTAGGCTATGTTAAGTATTTTAATATATTAGCTACTATTAAAAAAAATGATCTTAATTAAATCCAGAGTACTGTTAGGCTATGGAAAATTGAGGGACCACTGATTGATGATCTGCCTTGATGAACTGCTGCCTTTATTCTGCATGACATGTTCATATGCGTCAGAAATGGGAAAAGGAAAGAAAAAAACAATGGTTGAAAAGCGAGTGTTGTCAGATTATGTTGGACACATTTTTGTGTAATAAGCTTCATGCTTCTGTGCACGAGAAGATGCACATTTTGTTTCATTGGGGATGATTTTATTTAAATCATGCTGACACCTAGTGTACATTCATATTGTTTACACCAAGGAGCTCTATTTCCACCATCGTAAATGTTATTTCAACCTTCATTCCGCTGTCTTCTGCGTCTATGTAGGCTATTGTTCTTTTATGAGTCAATGAATTAACAGGAAATTATAATAATTAAAAATACACGGTATATTATATGTGGTAACTGAGAGCAGAGTTTGTTTATTTATAGAGTAATTAATCGCATAAGATTGAAACATGCTGTTGATAAGAAAATGTAAGGATTCATTTAAAATAAAAACATTATTTAACATTCTAAACAATATATACTCGGGGAAAAAATGGTAATTAAATATAATTCTCTTGTTTCTCCCCTGAAAGCAAATTCAAGATCCATACTTTTTTTTTTTTATTATTCAAGATCCATAACAGTAGTGAAAGGTTTGCTCTCAACACGTCACTACGAAATGCAGCGAAGCGATTGGTCCGTTCGGCGGTTGCTATGACAACACATAGACTAGAGTTTTAGTCTCGCGCTACTAATGTTCCGCAGTTATCAGATGATTAGTTTCTGATATGTCTAAGAATAAGGTAAGAGGGTGACTTTTGAAACATATTTACAACTGAATTACATGATATTATGCGCTATATTTGAAAACCATTGTTGACTGCTGATATAGGCTAAATAAGTATTAGGCTACTTAAGGAGCCATTGCTGTACAGTCTTAAAAATTAGCTTTGCAACACATAGGCTAGTTACGCTCCAGATTTAACCAGGTGTAAGTTATTGTAACAAACTTACCGTAAACAGCAGACAGCTGGACATAAAGGGGCCTACAGTGCACAGAAGAAAAAGGAAGGGTAAGTCTGATAGCGTTTGTTTAATACATTCATTCATTCATTCATTCATTCATTCAAGTGTCCTACAATTTGGGGTCTGAAATCTTTTAAAGAGATTAGTAATTAGTAATTTAATTAGAAATCAGTACTATTAATCAGCTGGGATGCACTAAATTCACGACAAAAACTGACAGTAAAGACGTTAATAATGTTACAAAAAAATGTGTATTTCAAATAAATTGTCTCACGGTTTCCAGAAATGGTGTGATGTTTTAAACATTGAAAATAATAAGAAACGTTTCTTGAGCAGCAAATCAAATCAGTATATTAGAATGATTTCTGAAGGACCATGTGACACTGAAGACAGAATAATCATGCTGAAAATTAAGCTTTCAGGAATAAATTATATTTTAAAATAAAATACAAATGTTTACTGTATTTTGACTGAATAAGTAAGCATAAGAGATTTATTTCAAATTCATTAAAAAATCTTACAGGCCCCAAACCTTTGAATGGTGTAGATCAGGGATAGGCAAATTCGGTCCTGGAGGGCCGGTGTCCTGCAGATTTTAGCTCCAACCCTAATCAAACACACCTGAAGAAGCTAATCAATGTCTTCAAGATCACTAGAAAGTTACAGGCAGGTGTGTTTGATTAGGGTTGGAGCTAAACTCTGCAGGACACCGGCCCTCCAGGACCGAATTTGCCTATCTCTGGTGTAGATGCTTGTAGTAACTGCATTTTTAAAATCATTTTATAGTTTCTCTGACGTTTAAACTTTAAACCGTTGTCTGCATGTATATGTGTATAAAAAGTAGTTTAACAATCCAGTATGGTTCATTTTCATCTCAGCGAGGGAAGGAGTTGTATACGGTACAGATGTGGCCTGACGAACACTATACAGGATGTCCTTAACCAGAGACCCGGCTGGGTAGAGGTGAAAGAGTGAGTACTGTGCTTCTCCGTTGTGTGTCCCTGTGTTTTATGCTTGCATCATGCATTTATGTACCTCTATGCAGTGATGGCGATTGGGACTTTAACTGGTGTGATGTTGGGTGGCTGAGAGAGAACTTTGATCACTCGTACATGGAGGAACATGTGCGGATATGTCACTTCCGTAACCACTATGAGGTTGGTATCACACAAATGATGCAGATTATTATAGATTACAACCAAATGAATGTGTACAGAAAACAGGCATGAATTATTTATATTTTTCAGCTGACCCGTAAGAACCTGATGGTAAAAAACCTGAAGAGGTATAGAAAAACTTTAGAGCGGGAGACTGGGCGTTTAGAGGCGGCCAAATGTGACTTTTTCCCCTGTACATTTGTGCTGCCCAGTGAGTATCACATCTTTGTAGAAGAGTTCAAGAGAAGCCCAGGGAGCACCTGGATCATGAAGCCTGTGAGTGTTTATAGCAGCACCGTGTGTACAATACTGCCAAACTGATCATCAACAGGTTGTTACAATACTTTCCCAACACAGGTGGCACGATCACAAGGGAAAGGAATTTTTCTGTTTCGAAAACTCAAAGATATCATAGATTGGAGGAAGGTAATATACATTTGACACACTGACTCTGACAAAAATGCAATTTCTGTGATTATTTAGTATCGTCATCCCAAGTTTTATGTTGTGTACTGATGCTGTTGTTGGTTTTAGGATGGGTCCCGCTCTGAAGAACAGAAAGATGAGACTCAAGTTGAGAGCTATGTCGCTCAGCGCTATATCGAGAACCCCTACCTCATAGCTGGCATGTACCTATAATACATAATACATATAATAAAACATATAATAGCTTCAATACTTATTTGATTTAGCTCAACTTGTATTATTATTACTGAACGTATCACGTTTTATATGTGTGTGTGTGTGTGTGTGTGTGTGTAACATATAAGTTATATCTATCACCAGGGAGAAAATTTGACTTGAGAGTCTATGTTCTTGTCATATCAGTAAGTGAGCTATTATTTAATGAATATGCAATGCTGGTTTTTGTTGTTTAAGTACTTTCTCAAGCTGCACAAGGGAACTGCAGTAAAGCCATTAAGTTTGCAATTTCACAGAAATTATGATGCATTTACACCATGCCAGAATTAGTGAGATTTCAGCTGAGCTACAACATGAATAAACTATGAATTTCCTCTTTGCTCTGACTTGTACCACTCAATTGTTCAACATCAAGAATAAACACTCAAAATGAAATGGCATCAGAATTAAAAAGCAGTTATTTTCTAATATTTCTGTTTAATAATTCCTATAGCTGACTATTGTTAACGTTATAATAATATAGTTTAATGTGGCTAACTAAATAGCTACCTAATGTCCCATTAAATAAACTATTACTTGTTTTATTATGGTTTTGGATTACTGAAATTTGAGATTTATTTGGGTATTAATAGTGGTGCTAGAGAAACTATACAATTTCGTGAAATGCTTAAAGTAGAACAACATTTAGCAATTACTGTAATTACGTCATGGTGTGAACATTTTATACACAGTGTTTTTGTTGTTGTTTTAGACTTCACATCACTGTTGCATTTTCAATGTTTTGAATGTTATATTAAACTGTGCAGACAACACAAAAAGCGTATTTTTATTTTTCACAGTATATTCCATTGAAGGCCTGGCTGTATCGTGATGGTTTTGCTCGATTTTCCAACACCAGGTTCTCTCTTAGCAGCATAGATGATCAGTGTATCCTTTGCATACATTTCTGAAATACACACACGCCCCCAACTTTGTTACCCCCCATAGTACAGGAATTCACTTGTTTGTCCCCTTTAACCTTGATTTACACAGACGTTCATCTCACCAATGTTGCAGTGCAAAAAACAGCTCCTGATTATGATCCTGAGAAGGTATGTTGGAAGTAACTGTACTATTATGTCCATGAAGATATGTTTTATTAAAAAGCAGTAATCTATCTTTCGCTCTCTCTCAGGGTTGTAAGTGGCAGATGCAGCAGCTACGGCAGTACCTGACTGCTAAGCATGGTTTCGAGACAGTGCAGAGTCTATTTAAAGAAATTGACAACATATTTATTCGCAGTCTGCTTAGTGTTCAGAAGACCATCATCAATGACAAACACTGTTTTGAGTTGTACGGATATGACATACTACTGGACCAGGATTTAAAGCCGTGAGAATGCTTTATTTTTATTGCTTAGTTTGATGGGATGCTTATCAGAACTGTATTACTGTAGGAACTGCATGGCTAAAAAAAATGACAACACAGTTTGTCATCACGCAGGTGGCTAATTGAAGTGAACGCTTCACCCTCCCTCACAGCCAGCAGTCAGGAGGACTATGACCTAAAATACAGACTGCTGGAGGACACCTTGCACATTGTAGACATGGAAGGCCGGTATGACTTAACAAAATGATAAAAAAATTACATGAAAGAGAGTGAAGGATTGTGTATTTTGGCATTGTTGTCCAAAAAATTCTTTTCTACCAAGTCTGACAGGCAAGGAGAAGAGGGTTGGCGGATTTGACCTAATTTGGAACGATGGACCTGTCTACATGGATGTTGGACTAGAGACTCTGGGTAGTTCTTGCCTTGTGGCAAATACACATCTCGGTCAGTGTCTATCATTGCCTCAATGGAGATCTTGGTCTATAGTACAGTCAGAGAGCCGGTTTCTGTGCTTGGCTGAGTCTTTTATACACTCTTAGGCATTTTTTGAATGTCACACAGTTAAACAAGAAATATGTGACCCTGGACCACAAAACCAGTCTTAAGTCGCTGGGGTATATTTGTAGCAATAGCCAAAAAAACATTGTATGGGTCAAAATCATCAAAAAAAATTTTATGGCAAAAAGCATTAGGATATTAAGTAAAGATCATGTTCCATGAAGATATTTTGTAAATTTCTTACCGTAAATATATCAAAACTTCATTTTTGATTAGTAATATGCGTTGCTAAGAACTTCATTTGGACAACTTTAAAGGCGATTTTCTCAGTATTTTGACTTTTTTGCAACCTCAGACTCCAGATTTTTAAATAGTTGTATCTCGGCCAAATATTGTCCGATCCTAACAAACCATACATCAATGGAAAGCTTATTTATTCAGCTTTCAGATGACGTATAAAACTCATTTTCAAAAAATTGACACTTAAGACTGGTTTTGTGGTCCAGGGTCACATATAATGATTGACAGTGCATGCATGATACTTGCCAAAAATAAGGTATCAAATAGGACTTTGAAAAATAATTGGTCAAGGTAAGGAGGTGACTTGTGACCAAGTATGCTGACCCATACTTGGAATTTCTGCTCTGCATTTCACCCATCCAAGTGCACACACACACACACACACACACACACACACACCCACCGTGAACACACACCCGGAGCAGTGGGCAGTGCCTTGCTCAAGGGTCTCACCTCAGTTGTGGTATTGAGAGCGCTGGATATTGACGAAGAGTTTTATTAATCAAAATAGGAATTAATCAAGTATAATCAAGGTGAATCTTGCCATTAATATATCTATTTAATCTTCCATTATGTTTGAAGGCCACTGTGTAAAAAGTGCCTACGTGGCTAAAATGTGCACACAAGAAACATCTGGAAAAGCATAAGTGGGGCCTCTTTCTTTACCATAACACGTCTTGGGGTCTCTTCTCCTAGAGAACTGAATTGTATGTATAAGGGAAACCAAATAAGGTAAAACACATGAAATGTATTGGACACACCTAGAGCAAAAACTATTTAAAGAAGAGACAGAAAACATTCTGGAGATTCCCTGCAGGGTCTCTCGGCTTCATTGTCACTGATAATAAAGTCTATTTTCTGGCATCAAAACCCCAAGACTTTGAGAGTGATTCCTCACAGCATCGGCGGAAGTCACCACAATATTCACTCACCCCACCTACAATCCCTACCAGACCTGAGACTCGAACCCACGACCTTTGGGTTACAAGGCCGACTCTCTAGCCATTAGGCCACGACTGCCCCAAAGAGCTAGTTCACCCAAAAATTACATTTCTGTCATCAAAACTGCCAAAAGCTGTTCAGAACAAATTTGGAGCAATTTAGCATTACATCACTTGTTCGCCAGTGGATCCTCTGCAGTGAATGGGTGCCGTCAGAAGAGTTCAAATAGCTGATAAAAACATTACAATAATCCACATGTAATCCCCACCAGAGTCCAGTCCATTAACATCTTGTGAAAAGTTGCTTGTTCGTAGTAAAAAATTCATTGTTAAGACATTTTAATATTAAACCATTGTTTCCTGATTCAGACAAAACTTTTTCTTTGGAGAAAGCAAAATTATGGATAGAGGACTTGTATTTTAGCTGGAAGCAAAAACCCCTTCATGATGGATTTGTTTCTTACAAACATGCAGATTTTCACATTGCAAAATGTTAATTGATGGACTGGATTCATGTTGTGGATTATTGTGATGTTTTTATCAGCTGTTTGGACTCTCATTCTGACAGCACCCATTCACTACAGAGGATCCATTGGTGAGCAGGTGATGTAATGCTACATTTCTCCAAATCTGAAGCAAATCTACATCTTGGTTGACCTGAGGGTGATTCAATTTTAAGCAAACTTTCATTTTAGGTGAACAATTCCTTTAAGTAAATATACAAATTAAAATGTATAAAAAAATCAATAAAATGTTATTTTCTTAAGGAACACCTATTTGTGGAAAGTGTCACATTACATATTATAGCAGCATTTACTATCAACTCCTGTAATAAGTACAAATTGTTTTTGTTTGCTTTGTATTCACACAGGCTGTGTGAATGATCGTCAGAAACAGCTTCAACAGCTTTTAAAGCCTTTCCCAGGACAGAAGAGGACATGACAACATGCAAATTAAATTAGTGTGACAAACTATGCAAGACAATCCCACAATTGTTATAATATGCATCTAAGGATTTAGATGAGTGCAAATATGAGCATTTAAATACCCAGAAGACATGGCAAAGTCAATGAACATTTTCATTCACATCCTGAAAATTACACTGTCTGTGCTTGTTTACGGTTTTAATGAGAATGCAATGACACTATCAATTTCCTCATTAAAATAAATACTGTAGACAGAGGCTTTGATGATGTAATGAAAACTATTTATTTTGTATCATAAAAATAGCTGCATTCAACTCTACCAAAAACTCCCAGCAAAATAAAAGCACAATCTGACAATGATAGGACAAAAGTAGATTTTTATGTTTTTTTGCCTGATAAGGGAACTTCACACAGTATATAACATCCAAAATGAAATGGTGCTACATACAGTACATCAAGTATGGAAATGTGGTACCACATACTGTATGGCCTCAACCTGTACCAACTTTCAAGTCACATTCAAGTGCCTTTACAATGCATTACAGTACATATAAAACTACAAAACCACTACCATGGTTTCTGTAAAAATAAACAAAACATGCTGTATTTAGAGACATGAAGTACAATGTAATCACCTGAAAGGTTCTCAATCAGTAAGCAAACATAGATAACCTTGACCATAATATCTTAATGGTTTATAGCTCCATCTCCAGCAACACACCACAAAACCACCATAAGCAATCCTAACAATTCACAACTACATCTAACTCGCTGAAAACCTAAGTAATGATTTCCAAAACATTCAAAGATAAAACATTCTTATTTAACTTAATACATGTCAAATCATTGTAATAAACAGATAAATGATTTAATAAATAACAAAAAAAGAAGTCCTTGTAAATAGCACTTTACAAAAATACACAGTCGTTACAAAACATTCATTACTCATCTCAAAAATATACATTCTTTGACCAATAGTGCTTACAAGACAAAGGGCCACACGCTGACATTCTCAGCCATACCTCCCTCAAATAAGAGATATGTACATGCACACTAGATTTAAGTACATTTATTTCATTTTATAGAGGATTTGTGCGTACAGTATGTAAAGATAACCTGCTGTTGTGTACTTAGGCAGATAAAATAAATATATCTTTTTCAAGAAATGCACTTTGAAGTTCTACTGGAACAATGACAATGAAAAGGCATGATTTCTAAAGAGAAGGATACTTTTTTTTTAAGGTGCGGTCACATTCGCAAATTTTCATGGGCAAAGTCCAAGCATTTTAATAGGAATCCATGCGACCCTGTGCACATTTCAAGTTGGTTCGTTTTGCCCAGACAGCTGAAAGTGACTTCAGTGCGAGTTACTGACGATAGACAATGAACCTTTTTTTCCCCCTTGAAATTTCGCCCAAAATTTTGCTAACGTGACCGCACCTGTATCCTTTTCACAAACAACTACAGTTAACTGCAGGGATAATATTATGTTTTAATTAGCTCTTCTTTACAGTATGCAAAATGGACACGTTTTTGAGGCAACTGAAAATTGCGTGAAAGGTGCACTAACTACTTGGTGTATTGAGCATTTTTCACTTTGCCAGTAGTCTTGGTAGCTGACATCACTTTTGCATCGCAGCCATCAGTGACTGCTCTTTTAGTGCCAGATCTTAATCGTACGTCACCCGTTTCGGCTTTTGGACCATCCTTAACCATTTTTTTCCCTGGACCACCACCTTCGCGTTTCATACCAACAGGCTCCCGCCTATCAACCCCTCCAGATTTTGCACCAGGTGGATCTTTCTGTTTGTCCACCTCGTTTGATCTTCCAGTCTTTCCTTTCCTGACCGATGAATGGGATTTGCCATTCACGTTAAGTTCATGGGACACCCTGCGCACGTTTCCCATGGCCTGCATGTGCTTCTGGTGAGCCTTTGTGGCCTGAGGGCTGACCGGTTGCTGGTTTTTCGAAGCGGTGCGATTTTCGGAGGTGGAAGCCCGGCTTTCGCTGCTGCTCCTCTTTTGGGTGTTGTCAGGGGGAGCTTTGCGCTCTAGCAGGGGGCTGAGACGGGAATGCCGCTGGTAGGCGTACGAAGAGCAGGTGCCGTTGCAGAGTGGATAGCGGATGTGGCAGTGAGGGCAGATGGGACGAGAAAGCTGGGTGGATGATGGGCTGGCCATTGAAGAGAAGAAGCCCCGTTGACCCTGCCGAAAGCTTTTCGGGGAGCTGAGGCGTGTTGGAGGAGCAGTATGAGGCCTAGGCCGGTTGCCGTTTGCTAGGACACTGGCGGCGTGACCTCTTGTTCGGATGATGGGAACGACGTGCCGTCCGCTCTCAGCCTGAATGGTTTGGATCTGGTGCCACTCAAGCTGAAGGAGACGCTCTAAATACTTCTCTAGCTGCCCTACGGGTTTCGGCCGGGGAGCCCGCTTACCCTCCGTGTTGAGGAAGATGGCAAGCTGCCTCAGGCTCCAGGTATTGAACGGAGGAGGCAGGAAGTCTGGGTAGTTGTACCTGACTTCCTCATTCTCTACCATCCTAGGTCCAGGTATATGAGGATGAAGGTCCATAGAGTTGATCACCTCGGCTCGGAGGTTTAACTGAGGAGGAGTGCATGGGGAAGGCAGCACGGGGAGCCTCTCGGAGTCGGACAGGTCGCTGGCGCTGTCTGTGTCATCCTCTTTGTGGTCCAGGAGGCGGAGTGAGTCCAGGTCAGGGACTTGTTTATGCAGCAGGAGCTGCTGCAGCACTGGCTGAGGAGCCAAGGGCAGCGATAGAGCACGACGGCTCTTCTCCAAGGCCACTTGGCTCTGTACCATCTCTTTACAGCACTGAGGCTCCAGCTGGATTTTCTGCCTCTCTTGTCCACGCTCGGGACAAGAGAGTTTGGGACGTGGAGGCCTCAGGTCTGATTCCCCCTGTGTGCTGCAGTAATAGTTCAAGTGAGATATTTTATCAATATATTTATTAGGGCTGGCTTGACAACAATATTGATTACTCAACTTTCATTTTGATGAACTGATATCGTTTGTAAATTTCAAAATGAATTAATTCTGTTGATGCATGCACAAAAAAAAA
>JAFVLL020002589.1:0-19051 GCA_021397915.2 Tor tambroides | reverse complement strand
AGGTGCGTCCGCATCAGCCCTGATGAGCGGGGGCAGGTGTTCCTGGTGTGTTTCCAGGGCAACGCTGATGAAGGCTCGGGACGCTCGTCACAATACATTTAATTAACTCTTTTTTATTAGTGATGGCAATCAATGAATGAATTACACACAAAGAAATACAATGATCAAATGACAAAACAAGATGCATAAATGCTTTGAAACAAAATATTGTACTTGACTCAAAATGAATTCAAACATGTGCAGCTGACAATGCCAAGCTGAGGTTTTCAATTATTTTTATATAATTGAGTTGAGTCAGAGGAGTCTTCCAGATGCCACACAGATATTTCACTCTGAAAAATGAAAAAGCAGAAATGAAATTATTACTTAAGGTTACAATCAACCAACAGTTGATCAAAAAAATAAATAAATAAAGACATTTTTATATTCTTCATGGTTTAAAGCAAACATATTAAGCAGCATTGTTTTCAACATAGATAATAAGGAAAGTTACCTGAGTAGCAAATCAGTATATTAGAATGATTTCTGAAGAATCATGTGACACAGAGGACTGCAGTAATGATGCTGAAAATTCAGCTTTGGATCACATGATTCAATTACATTTGGAAATATATTAAAATAGTAAACAGTTACTGTAAATTTTAATAATATTTTACAATTTTACTGTTTTATTATATTTTGATCAAATAAATGCAGGTATGCATACGAGGCTACTTTCAATTTTTTTTTTTTTTTACAAACCAAACTTTTGAACAGCAGTGTATATATACAATATATACATATTTGTTTAAATTACATTCATGCAGAAACATATTTGTAGATATACAGTATATACCGTAGTAGCTCAGCTTACATGTGCACTTGCATGTACGCAGAGTCAAACTACAGCTGGTGGTTTCACACATATTCTGACAACATACCTAAGATTGTCAGCTGTGTGCTGCACTCAGCACGGCCTAAAGAGTTTTCAGCCACTACTTTATATTCTCCGTTGTCTTTGGCACCAACTCTCAAGATGAGCGTGGAACAGACGCCACAGGTGTTAGTGATGTAGTAATTGGTGTCAGTGTTGCGGCTGATGTTGTTGCGGTACCAAATGACGTGAGGTGTGGGGTCGCCTCTCACTGCACAGCTGATGAAGCACTCATATTTCTCCGGGGTAGTGTGCGTCTTCAGTGGAACGGTGAAAATGGGAACGGAGTCAAAGTTGCAAGGTTTGGATGGGGCTAAGTTGAGGCTGAACTTTTCTGCAGGAGATAAGAAAATATGCTAAATGGAGCAAAGAATTTCAAGGAGTAGATTTAATATTCTTTATTGAGAGTGGACCAAGAGGTAGGAGTATCAGCCAGCTTACCTTTCTTCCTTACAACGCCCCATGTCAGGGACTCAGATGGTTCTGAGAGGCCTATGTCATTTTAAGCATACACACGGAAGTTATATTCCCTTCCTGGCATGATGTTGACTGCTGTGAAGTTGTTGTTGAACAAGCGGTCAGCAACTGTATGCCAGGTGCGTTTTATGGAGTCCCGTTTCATCACCATATAGTACAAGTGATTATCTCGTTTCTCATCAGGAGATGGTTCCCAAGAAACTGTCAACGTGCCAGGGACATTTTCTTCCAGCTCCACTGGGCCAGGTGGCTTTGGATCATCTGCAAACATGCCAGGTATCCACACAGTCCATAATATTCCTCAATGTTATCTTAGAGATTTTGCCAAGTAGGATGTGTTCCTTGATAAACAAGTTTTTGGTCCTGGAATGGATAATAACAGCCACTGAAATCAGAGTGAAATGGCTGATAAATTGCTGAAGACTCAGCACTAAGTCTAACCCTGAAATCTGATTGGTTGATGTTGTTCCAGGACGAACAAGTGTGTTTATCTGGAGACACATTCTGCGTGCAAAATAGATTTCAGGCCTGTTGTGCTTGACTCTCTCACTTGTCACTGATCTCAACACTGAACGTCTCCTGACCCACTATGTTCTTTACTATGATGGTGTAGATCCCACTGTCAGAACGCTCAGCACTGGGAATCAGGAGCTGGGACATCCCATCAATGTTGCTCACGGTCACACGTTTGGACACAGGCATTCCATCTTTCAGCCAGACTATAGTTGGCATTGGGGATGCCTGCATATGAGTTAACATTTTATTACAATCAGTAGAGGATAGGAAAAAAATACCACCGTTTTGTTCAACAGCACTGGGATACCTCAAAGTTTATGTTAACTCGAGCCGAATTTTCAGCTCTCACGACCATAAAGCTCTTCATTTTGCGATTGGTGAAATTTGGCCTTACTGAAAAAGAGATTTGAGGAGTAGCAAATTAAGGTTGATGTAAAAAATAATGTTAACAAATACTTGCAACAATACAGTAAGTCAAAAGTTTGGATACACACACATTTTTATTAGTACTACTTTCCAAATTTTAGATTACTTCTCTCAACCAACTTCATGAGAGGAGTGATGGGAAGGTTTTTTTTTTTTTTTTTTTTTTTTAATAACATAATTGAAAACGTTAACATGCATACTGGGCACTTATTGGTTGATTTTTCGTTTACCTGGTCCAAATCATCCATTTATAAATTATAAACTATTAAATAAATGTAAAATTTTAGATTTGTAAAGAAAATGCAATTTATACTTATTTACATTCATGCACTGGTGTTTTAAAGTCTTTGAATTGCTGTGGGTAAAAGCCTTTGAAAATGCATATATGTAAGTTAAATTTGAAAAATCAGAAGAAATGTACAATCAGTGAGGTGCGTCCAACCTTTTGACTGGTAGTGTAGACAAATAGGAGAAAATATTCATATTATACCAGGTGGAGGCATGGCAATGATGTAGTTGTCCAGATCTCGGGGTTCCCCATCACCTCCTTCATTGGTTGCAACCACTCAGACCCAGTACATAGCCATAGACTTGAGGCCAAGAATTGTATAGGAAGTTGTAATGAGTGTGTTTGAGTTGCAGCGACCCCATTCTGTGTTCTCAGCTGGCCTTAATTCCACAAAATAACCTTTAGCTTCATCCTGGACACCTTCCTCCTCCTTTGGTTTAGTCCAACTCAAAGACAAAGAAGTATAGCTGGAATCTGTGACTTTCAGGTCAATGACTTTACCAGGGGGTTCTGAAATCCCAAATTGAATCACAAGAAGGTCAAGGTAGTTTAGTTGTAGAATTTTTATTATTTTCTTATTCCTTTGTGCTTTATTCCAGCAGATTGTGAACATCTTGTACCATATAAATGCTGATAAAATGTGTCAATGTGATAATTATTTGAGTGTTGTTGACTTACTTTTTGGATCTCTGGCTATCACAAATTCAGAGGGTGTGCTTGGTTCTCCAGCACCAGAGAAGTTGATGGCTGACACACGAAATTCATATTCCATTCCTTCAACAACATCTTTCACATCATACTGTTTGCCTTGAAGATGACAACGAGTGAAATAAACGTAAGCAAAAGCCTAGCATGTTTTATAGAGCTCACTTAAATGGCAGCTCAAAAAGTATACTTTGAGATCTACGAAACATAAAGAAAACCTTTGATTGGCTCATTTGCGTTTCTCCATATTGTATCCAACAATGTTGGTTCCACCGGTATCGGTGGGAGGTGACCATGCCAAAGTGATGCAATTCTTGAAGGCACTGACCACTTTGGGTGTAGATGGTGGTCCAGGATGTGCTGGAACAAATTAGACCATTATACTGTATGTAACAGTTTCTGTGATAATGATAGTTTGCTTTCATTTTCAGTGACATTATAATGCTATTTAAGATCTAAACTCATGTAACCTCACCTTTGGTGCCAGCTTGGATGTCATTTGTCTCAAAAACATCACTGGTACCCTCTGCAGTCACGGCCCTGATGAGATAGCAGTACCTCCTTCCATGGTCCACGCCAGTGTCCTTGTAATGGGGCTCTCCGGGGACATTTCCAATTTTCATCCAGGTGTTGCGTCCAATCTGATTACGCTCAATATAGTAGTTTTTTTATAGGAGAACCACCATCGTCCTTTGGGGATCTCCACTTGAACTCCACACAAGATGATGAGGCTTCTAATACTTCAACAGGTCCCATTGGGTTGGTAGGTTTATCTGAATTACAAGAAAGAAGTACTGGGATCTTGATGGTCTTTGTACAAGGTGGTGTATACCAATGTCTTGTGGATTATGAATTGGATTATATTTGTAAATTTCATTGGGAACAGGTTATGTACATTTCTCTTTACTATATAAAAAGAAAATTCTTCCTAATTACATGCCTTTTCATGTACCAACCTAGAACGATGAGTCTTGAAAGGGCCTCAATGGTTCCAAACTCATTTTTGAATTTCAGCTTTATTTCTCCACTGTTTTTGCGTTGGCATTTCACAAGTAGAAGTCGACTGTGGCTATCAGACTTCTCAATCCTGATGTGATTATCCTCAAGCATCTCTTCACCCTCATTGTACCACTGCACTTTCATTGGCTCACGACCTACAAAGTCCATTTTGAAAGTTGCATTTTGGCCAACCTTAATTATCACAGGCTCTGAGAATTTAGCCAAGTCATCTTGATTCATCCTTGGTGGGTCTGAAACACAATATACAATAGAGTTTATTGACTGAGTTTCTGATTTGCCAGAAAATGTAACTCTTATATTTTGTATATGTTAATTACCTTCCACGACCAACATTGCCTCAGTTTTACGTCCATCTGCTTCAAAGCGATACTTTCCACTGTCATCCTCTTTGCAGTCTGATACAATTAGTTTATGGACTGCTCCATCTTTGACGATCTTTAGATAATCTGTGGCTGTTATCTATACAGATGAAATGAATAATATTTATTTATTTGGGTATTATTAATTATTACACTGGGACTTTATGCATCAAAAACCTGTGCTTACTTCTTTTCCATCCTTATACCAAATACCATCACACTTTTCACTGCTGAGTTTGCACATCATTTCATCTGAATGACCGATGATGGCATGAACATCGGACAGTCCACTGGTGAAGTGAACTCCTGGATCTGAACAACAGGTTATATTAAACTTAAATTATATCATCAGAAAAAATTATGCATTGCAAGATCTACAAAAAATAGGGCTAGGGGGGAAAAATCAAGGTTGTCACATTTGCATTTTTCTGCTGATGCAGATAGAACACTGTCCACTGCTTCCAGCATTACTCTTCAGTGCAAAAAATGCTGCGTGACCAGAGAAGTCTTGAGCAAATAACTCTTTTCTATTTAGTGAACTAAAAACATACAGCATGAATATTAAAGCCTAACCCTCAAGCTATATTTAAGCTGATATATTTACATTTATTTATTTGATATATTTAAGCTGGTTCTTCTTAGTGAATCATAAACCTACCACATGACCATCACTATTATTGACTGACTTTTATTGCGTAGTTGAACATACACTGAGTCAAAAGAATCAGCTAATGGAAGTGGTAAATCAGTACAGTAATCTTACCGATAATGGTGTCTGGGACCAAGGCCCCTGTTCTCACTCTCTTCCTTGGCTCCTCACTGGGTGCCTCTTCCTCCGGTGGTGGTGGAGCAGCTTCTTCTGGTTCTGGTTGTTCCTCCTCCACCTCTGGCTCAGGTTCTGGCTCTTTGGGCTCTTCTGCCACGCCTTCAGAGTCTGCCTTGGGTTCTGGTTTAGGCTTGGGTTTAGGTTTAGCCTTTGGTTTTGGCGGTTCTGGTGCAGCAGTTCCTTCACCTGCTGGTAATTCTTCTTCTGCTGGTTTCTCTGCCTCTTTGGCAGCGGCCTCTTCAGCCTAAATCTGTTTCAGTTTCTCCATCCTCTCCTCGCGCTCCTTCTGGAGCTTCTCCTGCTGCTCTGCCGCAATCCTGATCAGATCTGCGCCTCCACCTCCTGCTTGAGTGGTTTTGCGTGCACCCTTCTTGCCCCTCTGGTTCAGATCTGGGTCAGCTGTTCCAAGAGCAGACCAACATAGGCATGAGGTGTTAATATTCTGGTCATTGCGTGGAAAACTTGCTGGATGTCTACATGACATTGCACAAGTATGTCCTGCTCTCAGTGGTATAATAGACATAAATGGCTGTTTGAACAATGCAAGCAATCAATTTTCTTTTGTGCTCCTTATTCATTTAGATTTAAAACACTTATTGAAAATGTCAATTTTGCGGTTTCAGATTGAATTACTTATTAGTGCTTGTCGGGTCGGTCCATACTGAAACTGTGTAATTGCTGCAATCAGTGTTCATTTAATTGTTCATTCATTAGAATAATTTGAACTTTTGGCTGTGAACAAAAGATTCTAATTTTGAATTTATGAATCAAATGTACCCTGAATCAATAAAGTGATCATTTAAATGTGTCAATTGCAATGATATTAGTTTATGAATATTTCTCACATGGCTTTTACTATATTCGAAGATCAGCACACTTTAACATGTTTATTAATTGATCCGATAAATGTGGCTGATCTTACCCTGAATTTGATCTTACCCTCCACTATCAGCCAGGCGTTACAAGACTTCATTCCAGCCACAACAGCATAGATGCCTTTGTCCACTTGCATACAGTCCTTCACCACCAGTCTATGGATTAGCATGTCCTCAGAGACAGAGATGTCATACTTTTCACCCTGTTCCAGGGTGACATTCTTGCCTACCCAAGAGATCTTAGGGAGCAGAGCAGATAAGACACATTCAAACACGGCATCTTCTCTTTCTATAGCCTTCACTTCCTGAATCTTTACCAAGAAGTCTATCGCTGGAACTGTAGAGGTAAAGACAAAAACTAGCATGCTTTAACATAAAACTGTACTTGATTTGCTAACATAGAAATGAATGGATTTTAAGTCAAAGAAATGTTTTAATAGTACTAAAGAAATAGCAACTTTCAAATGGTAGTCAGCGCTCCAAGTAGTTTTCTTACATGTAAAGGCATAATTCATGTTCACACTCATGCTGTTCTGTCTCATTGCATTTTCACTCTTCTGTGAAACACAAAAGGCGGCATTTTTTTCATGAATCTCCATGCCAAGTGTAGAAATTTAAATCACTGTTGATGTATAATATTCCCTTTATTTCAATCTTTTGAATTTGAATCCAAGTGCAGATGAGATTCAAAAGCGTCTGTGGTGATTTCAATGGATTATTACCTAAATTTCAGGTTGTCCAACACTTGGATCATATGTTTTATGTCATACATAACTATCCACTTTATTTGTATGGAAGGTCCAGGCATTCTTCACAGAAGAAAGAAATTTCTAAAGATGATGGATAAATATGAGGTTGAGTACATGCTGACAGAATTTTTGTCAGTCCTTTTAATGTTATACTTCAATTCTTTCTGTAAGCTTTATATGCTTAAAGCTCACTTTTAAAGTCAGTGGAGAAAACATTGACCCCCTCAATATCGACTTGATACAATCCAGCATCTTCTGCACTCAGACCCTGTACGCTAAAGATGAATTTCCTGCCGACTTGACGCAGAGAATGCTTCTCATCTGTATCAGAGTTAACTGGAACCATAACACCATCCTGTGACAAAAGATGTGGACATGCTTTGTAAACGTATTTCATTTTATTTTTTAACTGCAAAATGAGGTAATCAAAAGCGTTTCTATTGCTTAACCTTGAAGAGGAAGATTCTGGCATTGGGATCTTTGAGATCCATCTCAAATTCGGTACATCCAGGCGTCTTGATTTCAATATGTCTCAGGTTGCTCAGGTGTTCAATGTACTGTTGGAGGAAAAGTAAGTTAAAAATATACTTTCGAAACGTTCAAAAGACACCTCGGAGGCTAGATTTGCAGAAGCATTTAGCACATGCACTTCTCAAGCAAAAATAGTAATAGAGACCAGTGAGGTATTTCACACATCACATTCATTTCCAGTGCCAGTGTATTTATATGTTGAAAACTATGACATTTATTATTTAGTTTGATGGATTTGGTTAAGCCTTAGCAAAACTTTTTTTAACGAGGTATATGAATATCCCTCAACAGTACATAATGATTTTTCACTCTTTATTTGAAATGCACCTGCGACTGCTGCTCCTCGATTTCCTTTTTCTTCTCGTTCAGTTTCTTCAACATCCAGCGGAAGTCGGTCACCCCGTATTCAGCGCAGATGCGCTCGTAGTCTTTCTTATCAGCGCTCAGTAACAGTTCCCAGAATTTCTCATCAACTTCTCCATCTTTCTTCTCCTCCTTTTGTTTGACTCTGCAAAAGCACAAAACACCATGAACACCATGAACACCCCTTCCCAGGACGTCCAGGGTCAGGCTGGACACATGCAGCCACTTTTGCATTTCAAAAAACAGATAAACAGGCCATTTAGGATGCAAGTTGTGCTAAAACCATCATTGGTATGATCAGCAAGAACTCACCGGGTCCTCAGGGTCCTTTTTAAATCGACTGCTGCTTTCTCTCGTTGCTCTGAAAATAAATATAGTTGTGCTATTCATCTTTATTCTGCAGGAGAGGTTGCATTTAAAATATTTTGTTGTTTATTGCTTTAGTGATTCACTCAGGACTTGAATGCAAACAGACCTAATCCTGCTTCCTGCATTGCTTTGCTCTTCTTGAACCCAACTGAAAAAAAGAATAGTTTATTTTTCAGCACAGCCGGGTCAGATAATTGATTCACTTGTTTTATTTGTACTTTCTGCTTAACACAAATTTCTCGGGTACAATTGGTGGTTTTGTACTGACCTTCAATCACGTTGAGTGTGACTGTGACTATAGCACGTCCATATTCATTATTTGCATAACATTTGTATGTGTCTGCTTGATCAACTCCAACACTGGGCATCTATTGGGCAACACAATTTGTTTTTATTAATACAGTGATAAAACAATAGCAGATGTAACTAAGTGCTGTTTCTTTAAAAATCTAAGATTATGTTAGAATTAGCAACAATACATGGATAAAAGTAGATTTTAAAGAAAAATGAATGCTATTAAACAAGTTGCAGGCAATACAACACCTGTAATTGATGTTCTCCTAAGACTGGATCATACGAAACAACATATCTTTCAGGATCAGATACATCTCCATTGTTTCGAGCCCATGTCACAGTTGGTGTTGGATCTCCTGTGACGATGGCTTTGAAAAACGCAAACTTTCCTGTGAAAGGGTTTAACAAAGTCAATTGAGTACTTCTGAAAAACAGTGTCATTATGTCTTTTCTTTGAGCACTGAAGATGCTTTGAGCTGCTGTACTGTACCTTCATGAATAGTCAAGGCGATGGGTTTGCGGGAGAAGTCAGGATGACTTTTTCCTGCTGGGATTTCCTCCACAAACTGTGTGATCATTACTCCTGGGACTTTAGATCGCTTCCTAATGGCCACTGAGGAATGAAAAGAGAATTTTAAAAGCTGTGATACTTTATACATGAAATCAATGGATTTTGAAAAGGTTCTCAGTGTTTTTTTTTTTTTTTTACTGAAAATATATATATAGATGAATATCTACCTTGCCCAGGAGCAGTGGGCTCCTCTTCCTTACTTTTTGTAAATTTCATCTTGGCATGTGGGATTCAGAGAACTCGGTCCTGTGGGACGAGTAACATAAAAAAATCATTACAGCTATGAAATTTTAACTGTTTTGCAGGAATAGTTCATTCTGTCATTATTTACTCATCCTTATATTTTTCCAAATATGTATGAGTTTCTTTATTCTGTAGGAAATATATATTATATAGAGATATTTTGAAGTGTTTTTGAAAAAGGAATCTTTTACTCGATTTTATACTCTGTTAACTTGTGAACTGCTGTAACCAGACCATTAAGTCAGTGATTTGAGCTCAATAATTGGATCAGAGAACAAATTGTTCCTTTGAGCTAGGATTCTTTTTTTTTCACTGAACCATCAATTTGGTTCACAAATCGGTCTAAACGATTCATTCACAAATTGGACTGATTTGTGGAACCACTGAACCTCATTTTATCTATAGTGCTCAAGTTCACCTCACTGAAGTTCAAGACTATCAGTGAATAATAAATTTTGGATTAAATTTGGGAAATCTTGGATTCTTTACTATGAATTATATGGATTTCTTTTGTGAAATTCCACAAAGGAAAAAAAATAATCATTTGAAAGATATAATAATGTAAATAATGACAGATCTTTCAGTTTTGGTATTGTTTACTTTAATTTTCATTTGTGGAATTTAAAATATGACTTTTAGACCCTTTGAAGTGAATTCACTTCTTAACTACTGTTCTTTAGGTGTATTTACTGATGCCGTTGCAGTTAATCTTTCAAGTTTTGTGATTTTTGTGAAATTAAGACAAAGTTCAAGCATTTGTTGCATTTGAAAAAATTGCTAGACGTGGTTCTGATGAGGAAGCATAATGAATTTTTTGACTCTGATCATGTCTGTTCCCTAAGGCAGGGAGCATGGAGCTTAGCAGCAGGGCTAAGCTAAGCGCTTCTGTCAGCTTTTCTCTGCAGCAACATGAACACTCCAGCTGTCTAGAATGTAATTCATGGGCAAGTCACAGGAAGGAAAAAAACTGGCAACAGTGTCACTTACACCGATCCGCAACCTCGGGATTTAAGCAATATGTCTGCTACAGGAATGTAATGCTGACACATTTTGAGTAAACCTCATACCTCCTGAAGTCTCTATTAGATAGGTTTCTTAGAATGAAGACGGAGACAATAATTGTGTCTGGAGGTGGTGGCTGTAAATTGTTAGCAAGAAATATGCAGCAATTATGTTTTCTTTGGATTATAACTAGGGTTTTTTATTGAGGCAGGAAGGGTTTCTAAAGCTTCTAAAAGCCTCATTAATTTTGTTTCTGGTGAACTGAAGAGTGTTTGTGACCCTACAGGACTTGTGGCCATGTATATTGTATGAAAGACCTAAATTGACATGCTTGAAACTAGATTCACAGATTTCAAAAGTGTAAATACAAATTCATCAAATGCAGTAGTAGCATAGAATTGATCCTCAACAGTGTTATTGAGAATATTCTAAAGATGTATCGGAATTGCATTTTGTAGAGTAGTAATTTAAAGCGATGGTAAATTGAGGACTTTGCTTCTCAATTAACACTTTAGCATGTGGCCACTGGTGTGAGTCAAGTAGCCCTGCATTTTTTTTTTTTTTTTTTTTGTCTGTTATAGGTCACATACCTCATAAAACTATCCATCAAGGCACCTCTGATGCACACGCTCATCTTAAATGCAGAGTGGCAACATTTTTCAAGAGCTCCATTTCTCCACAATCTCCTATGAGAGTAATACTATTCCCAGGTGCATTTCATAACAGCTAGATTGAAAGGTTCCATAAACTATGCTCCATTGGTTTACTTTTAATATGTATGTGTAGCAGTTGCCTAGGTGATATGTTGCATATATATATATATATATATATTCATTCTTATATATGTAATATTTATTACAAACACACAGACAAAAACATATGCACATAGAGTTTGTCATATCTTTATCTTACAACTATGAATTGGGTGCTGATTTATAGTGTAAGCAGTACATCAAGATAAGTTTATCTGCAGACAGCTTCTTATCAGGGATAACCATATTTGTAGGAGATGAAAAATAGCCATGCCTAGCAACTGAGACATATGATTGATTTATAAATATGCCCAAGGGAGGCCTGGAAAGGGTCTCATGTCCTAAGATGTCAACCCCCCCATTAATGGCAGCAAGGCTTCTCTTCCTGCTTTGACAATTTTTATATCAGATTTTATGAGTTATTAAATGGTCTTTTCCTTTACCCTGCTTGCCCTGCTCTTAGGATTGCCAGTGGTATTTTACAGAGATAGACCTGCATGTTAACAACATATTTAGAAGTTTAGAAGTGTCTATGATATAAATGCATATATTTTGACATACAGTAGCTCTTTATGAATTAATTAAAATATTCTATATTGTGAATATAAGTTTTTTTTTTCTTTCAGTAATCCATAAATTCTGATCTATTTTCATCATTAAATTTTACCTAACCCATTAAAAGTAATTGCGCTTCAGTATAATTGACCAGAAATCTCAGAGTTGCTGGCTTTGGAGTGGTGTGGGGCCAATAAAAATAACATAATGGTCTAAAATAAACATTGTTTACATTTATAGATCAGTGGCAAAGCTGCATTTCACACACATTGCTCCAAACTAAGAAAACAGATGGTGTAGCATCCTTTCATCATTACATGATAATAGGAAATCACTTTGAAAGGAACCGAGAGCATCATGAACATTTTTTTGGCCCAACAGATGTCTCTGTTCATCTTTCTGAGAACTATTCCGGTGGGAATCAAACATTTTCATCTCCGTTTGTGTTTAGAAACAACAATCACATAGCGAAATGCCATAAAACATATTTTACCCATTGGCTATAACAATCAATACTGTACATGCTGTTTTTTCCTTGCAAAAATGCTCATGCATTCCAAATATTTTTCATGTAAATTCATTGAATATGTTGTCCAAATGATCTTATTCCTACATAAATAGCACAAAATCAGTACATGGTTATAGTGAGAGCTGTCTGTTATCATGTGATATGCAGTAATTCAGGGCCACCGAGTTTAACACTTCAGGCAACCCCAACCTATGCTGATTGGCCAGGTGCATTACTCCTCATGTATAATATTGGTGTAATGTAGCATAACAGTATAAATGCTAAAGATTGCATTGGCTACTTACTTTGTGACTTGTGCCCCGTGCTCTTTGTTCAGCTTTGAGTGCCGACTTCACCTTTGCGAACCAACTTGAGATGGTCCTCAAAGGTGTCCTGTTGCTCCTCAGGGGTGTTGGCTGAGGGATAGGCTTACCAGTGAGTACTGATCAAAGACATGAGTGTGATGAGGAACTGTGACTCCTCCCTTAGATATGGTACCAGGCTGGAGAATGAAGCTTATGAACTATCCACTGAATAAGAAACTCCTGGAGTAAACGCACAGTGACAGCGGGGAGAGCAGCTTCCTCCTGATGTGAGAAAGGTAAGCTCATGCTTCTCAAAATGATGCGAAGGAGCTTTGAACATACTGATATTGATGGTATACCATTTGTCATTATAAGTGCATACCATATTAAAAATTCTGTGTGGGTCATATAAGAATAATCTAGCCTGTATGAACAAAATGGAACAGTTCTCATTTGAAGTTTTAGAGGACGTAATGTTTATGTTTGATGTAAATATATGCCATTGTTTTGGAGATAAATTATTCTTAATGATTTATGGGATGCATAGACCTTTAATTGGGCAGGACTGAAAATCCTGTGCTCGTTGGATACGAGTTTGAAGTTACATTGGTATGTTCAGGCCAGGGAGTTATGGCCCATATATGGATCAGACGAAACACAGAGGTAATAAATCATCATGATGTAGTGACTCTTAAGTCTGACATCTATGAGCACATACATAACCACACCACAGGAGCACCTTACTGATGTTACATGTGCTGGACCTTGTCAGGCCATTTAAAAAATTTATTGGCAGTAAAATACTCCAAATATAACAAGGACAGCATGTTCAGACTTTGCTTATAAGTGAGACTTCATGGTGTCATCTGTATGCATTCATATGGTGCTTCTGTATAATATTTCTCTCATTTTTTTCTCTTTATGAATGGATGTGTTGGGGAAAACACAGCTCTTGAGAATTTTAGGAGCATAGAATCATGGATTAATAATCGGATCATTTTGCTTTGTGAATTCATACGCAGAGTAATGGATTTGTAATGATAAGACACAATTATGGTCGATACACGTGCACTGTTCAAAGAACCCTTTATTTACACCAACGCATTTTGTTGCTAAAGCATATCTGAAGAAGAAAAAGCATCTTTTACTTGTTAGCATTTCCAGGCGAGCAAAAAGGGGGAAAAAAGGATGCAAGAAATCAGCACTTTACACTTTTTTTTTTTTTTACCGTACTGTAGTGTGTAATTGAATTTGTGAAAGTGTGAAAGAGCAGCGTACGTACACAAAGCCAAGAATAAATAAATTAATAAATGAAATAGCGTACAAGAACAATAAAACCCCCCAAACCTGAACTAAGCTGAAGTAAAATCATTGCCAAACAGGATTAGGTAAGCATGGCGTTTTAAGCATCAGCCACCCAAGCAGCACAACACACAGTTTTTTCTTTATGTTTTCAGGTTTTTGTGCTATTAAACACAGTAAGATATGTTGTTTTTCTCATGCATTTGATTCATAAGGCCACACAGTGTGTAGCGTTTCCATGAGGCATCTTTATGCAAAAATACTCAACACTGTAGCTCTACAAAGGGCCTAAAATCCAAAAAACAGCACAATGATTTGACATCCTCCCCACGTCAAGGTTTCATTCTGAAAAACAAACAAAGAAAATATGGTTAAGGTGATAGATTAAATTGATTTGCAGTATTATATATGAAAATGTTCTAAACTTTCTGAATTTACTTAAAGTAACTTTTATGACCTTTTGACATAAAAATGTTTGAAACTTAGCCTTAGCTATTCTAAGGCTGTCTGAAGATATATTTCAAAATATGGTGCATTGGTAGAATGTCTTGTAAAATTGAATTCAGAAGCATTTAGGTTTTCATTCTGTCCCATTAGTTACATTAGTTGATGCATTAATCAACAATTAACAGTACATTTGTTACAGTAATCAATAAGCTCAGGTCCATTAAATATTTTTGATTTGAATAAAGTATTGATAAATGTTGAAATTAAAATGAACTAAGATTAATAAATCCATAAGAAGTATTTTATAGTTAGTTCATACGACAGGGTATGAAATATTCTAAACTTACTGGATTTACTTTGTGAGTAACTTTTATGAGTAAACACAATTAAATATCTGAAATAGAAGTGTTAACCGAGTTATTCTTAGAATTTCTGAAGATATATTTAGAAATATATTTATACTGCACATAGCTAGTTAGTGGTGCATTGGTAGGATGCCTTGTAAAATTGGTTCAAGAAGCATGAAGATGTTTTCATCTTGTCATTTAATAACGTTTCTGAGTGGCATTTGCTGGGATTCTCAACAGTGTTGCAGATCATGGAAGATCATCCTGTACATGGATAGATCAATGTTTGTTTCCAACACCAGCACACAGATTGCTTGTTATTGAGTAAAATGTACAGTAAATGCATTGTTACTGTCAGTATCGTCAGGACTTTGTCTCCCCAACATGAAAATAGTTTGAAAACTCAGCTGAATATGTTATGTTATCTTGTCTAAGCACTGGGCACTGGAAGTTATTACACATTACTAAATAAAGTAAAAAACTACTGGTGCTTTGGTAAGGCAGAGTTTCATAAAAGATATGGTTTACTAAAAAAGGTCTGAGGATTTATATATGGTTTTTACATAGTACTTAAGCAGATGATGATGCTTTTGGGAAACTTGCCTAGAGATAAAGTATAACTTCTAAAATTGTACTTAGAGCTTTGGGAAACCCAGCCATCATCAGGTGCTTAATGGTGTAACTTTCATCCAGTGAGGCGAGTTCTTCATGTAGTAGACCCTTACCTCTCACTGTGAGATTGGTGGTGCACTCTGCTCTTCCCAGCGGGCTCTCAGCTATGACTTTATACTCTCCCATGTCTTTGGTACCAACCCTGAGAATGAGCATGGAGCACACTCCACAGGTGTTAGTGATATAGTAGTTGGTGTCAGTATTGAGGCTGACGTTGTTGCGGTACCAGGTGACGTGGGGCATGGGGTTGCCCCTCACTGAACAGCTCATGTAGCACTCGTAGCCTTGTGGGGCTGTGTGGATTTTCAGGGGGACCATAAACCTTGGAGGACTCTCCAAGTTGCAGGTCTTGGACTCTGGGATGTTCAGTGTGAATTTTTCTGCAAAAATTGAAGGAGTCCGGTTAAAAATCAATTGATTATGGTTGTATACTTGACCTGTCAGTGAGTGGGTGGGTCCCCTAAAGGCTCACTATGTAGTGCATGTCCAGTAAACAGACACCCCCTAGTGGCAGAACGTGCATAAGACCAGAGACAATGCATATTCTGGTAATTCGCAATTTAAAAATGGTTATAGGTCTGATGAGGTTGTGATAGCAGGGGGAAAAAATGCTAAATACAAATAATAGAATGCAACTAACCATATAATGTAACCAAGTATAGTTTGGGTAAAAAACACTTCCCATATTATTTGTTGTTGAGGGACAATCTATCATACTCCGTATTTTTGGCATGCATTCATCTGTCACTTGGCAATATGACTCATATAACAACATATTATTATGATATTATGGTAACACTACAGTAAGTTAATGCATTAACTAACAATTAGCAATACATTTGTCACAGTATTTATTAAATTTCATTAATGTTATTTAATAAAATGCAGCTGTTCATTGTTAGGACATGTTAGTTTAGGTTCATTAAATAATATTAACAGATACAACTTTTGATTTAATTAATGTATTAATAAGTGTTGAAATTAGCAATTTTTAGAAATTAGCATTTAGAAATTAAATTAAATTTAGAAATTAGCAATTAGAATTTTTTTTTTTTTTTTGGAGTTTTGTAAAAATTTGAACCTAATTGTGAAGTGTTTACAAATATTAGTAGTGTAATAACTGGCCCAGTATTTTAGGCTTTGCACATTGTTGGTCTTATGGAGTTCATGGTAATATTAATACATTTTAGGTTTGATTTTCAGGGCTTTTTTGTTACATTTATATATAAACATAATATGGTAAGCATTTTTCTTTAGTGTTGGGTCACCACTTGATGCACAAATCTGGGTGTTGAAGCAAAAAACTGTTGAAAACCACTTACATTTGAGTCTAAATAACTAACTCCACCCACCACTTTTTTTCCTTTAGTATAAATAGTATTTTAAATAGTATTTTACTACCGTGTGAATAACATCTGTCACAGTTTGCACTTAGATGCTATGTATTGCTGTTTCTACTCAATGTAAACAGTATCTACCTTTATACCGTGTAGTACAAATAGCATTCACCATTTTTATATTAGAGTAATTAGCCCCTGGCTTTACAAAAGGACTGAATATAAATAATGCTAGTAGTTTGAATCACCACACCCCTGTATTACAAACCTTTCTTGCATGTGATAAGCCATTTTGGTGACTCCGATGGGGCAGACAGGCCAATGTCATTTTTGGAGTACACACGGAACTGGTATTCTCTCCCTGGCATGATGTTACAGGCTGTGAAACGGTTGTTAAAGATACGGTCTGCTACAGTGTGCCAGGTCCTCTTGCTGGAGTCTCTCTTGGTCACCATGTAATGCAGGCGATCATCACGTTTCTCATCTGGGGATGGTTCCCAGGAAACTGTCACCGTGCCCGGAACGTTCTCATTCAACTCTGCGGGGCCTGGGGGCTTTGGCTCGTCTACACCAAAACAATCAGTCGTAGTTCATCAGGATTGGAAGATCAAACCTATTACAAATGCATTCCTCTACAGAGCAAGTGTGGTTGAGTATATCTACAGAATCTACAGTATAAATCTACACTACCATTCAAAAACATTTTATCGCTACTTTACATCAGCAAGGATGCATTAAATTGATCAAAAGTGTTCCATTTCAAATAAATGCTGTTCTTTTGAACTTTCTGTTCATCAAAGAATCATAATAAAAATGTATCACAGTTTCTGGAAACATATTAAGCAGCACAGCTGCTTTTAGCATTAATAAGAGCTGGTTTTTTTTTTTTTTTGCACCAAGTCTACATATCAGAGTGATTTCTGAAGAATCACGTGACACTGAAGACTGGAATATGGCATTTTTCAACCAATGACAGACTGGGACTATTTAGGAAAACATTTGAAAACATTTTTTTCAATTCTATTCGGTGATGCTACAGTAGTAAATAGTTTAAAAAGGTATCTTTGATAATAATAGATTCACAGACATACACTGGTTCCCTCATTTTACCTGTAACTCTAATCTCAATACTGAAGGTCTCTTGTCCCACAATGTTCTTGACTATGATGGTATAGATTCCTGTATCGGAGCGATCTGCAGACGGGATCAGGATCTGAGAGCCTCCCTCAGCATTGCTAATAGTGACACGTTTGGACACAGGGATACCATCTTTAAGCCAGATGACATCAGGGCATGGGGAAGCCTGTGAAAAGGTAATTTATAAAAGGTATCAGACACGTGGCCAGTGCAAAATATAGTTTTAATGAGGGGACTAGGAATGATCTGAAAAGTGTATGGGATGGGAGCACGTTACAGCCTAGCTCATGAATATTAATTAGGGGGCATAATATTCAGCTAATAGTCCCACATGATTTGCTGATATAAGTCAGCACTACGTTTCTGAACAAGGAAACGAGGAGGGGGAACAGGATTCTGCAAGACAGCGTTTATATTTCATTCCTTTGCGCCGCAGGCAGTATGTAATGATTGTCTCCCAAAACGTAGTCTCAGCCTCAGACGTCACACCCACGGGCCGTTGGCTGAGCATCTGATGCATATCGCACACAAAATTGGAAACACTTCAGGAGTTTCAAAGTGACCATCGGATTGGTTGAATTATACAAGATTTCCGGGAGACGTGTGTGTCACATCATGCCTGGAAAAACAAAGATGCCGTGACGCCAAACCCCATCATGGAAGAAGAAAGCCGTTGAGTTTATAACTGTGACGATAAGCACGTATCAGGATCAACTAAATGCTGGATTTTCAAAAGTATGTAAAATATTTGAAGTTTGCGGCATAGAATCTTTCAAATACGTCCAAGAGTTTTACACACCGGTCTGTTATTTTGGGGACATTTCCACGCCCCTAAACATGACACGGCACAAAACGAAAAATGATTGGTTGCTTTACCTGTCAGTCATATAGCCTCTTGGGCGGGCCTTGGCCATTCAAAGCGGCCAAGGTTCCCAGACCTTCTGCTGTCAGTCTGAAGGTCTGGCTATGCAAAACTAAGCAAAACGTGACAAACTTTATGTGAAGAAATTTCTAAACCCATGATTTGGTCTCTGAAAGTATGGTTTCACATTACCCGTTACCTCAAAGTTGATGTTGAATCGTGCAGAATTTCCAGCTCTGACCACCATGAAGCTCTTGATCTTAGAATCTGTGAATCTCGGTCTCACTAAGAAGAACAAG